>ONZP01000381.1:0-58475 GCA_900312805.1 Fusarium torulosum
ATATATCTCTAGTTAGCCTATTATCAGAACCTTTACACGAGACTATATAGGATAACCAATCGCTTCATGGCGGCATAATTGCTTTACCGGATGTATCTTGTTGTGTAGTTTTTCTTATTGGCGTTCAGGTGAATGCTCAGGAAGGCTTGCACCGCGGTCGTGGCTATCCTTCACCTTGAATTTCTCCTCCCTGCTCATTCCCCCTTCTTTAGACCCCTGGTGGTTGGTTGGTCTGTTCTGCGTGACAGCTTGATAATCACGCAACTGCTGCGATGGGCTCGGTGCCGCGAAATCATTGTCGAAAATAATGGTCAAAGGCTGGGAGCCTGGCAAGTTGGACGTTGTGTGGGGGTTGATATTCGGCTTTGAGAATTACGGGAAATGCAGGAGTGTTGAGTAGAATGATGAGTTGTGAGATTATGTTTATGAAGGATTAGGGAAGTTGGAGGGTTGAAGGGAAACTATCCTCGAAGAGGCCCTCAACTTCGTATAGATTGGCAAAAGATATCGTGAGTCACGAAACACTACATTTAAACACGGCTTTCAAATAATGTTGTTGATTCCACGAAGGGCAGCTGTCTTGAAACCGAACCGATTGTTGAGCGCAATGATTCAAGTGGACACTTTATTAGACGACATATTTAGTATTCTCTTGAACAGATGCAAAGAAAGATACCCGTTGGACTGAGTTCATAAGTGTAGACAATATTGGAAAATTACAGATCAACCTACCCTAAATTTGTCATACAGTTTCGATGCTAATGGCTAATGGCATGGAAGTCTTGTTGCAATAGACCGGGACAAGCAACTGCAGAAACATGAACTTATCAGACTTTCCTTTGATAGTCTAGAGAACTCTTCAAGCTCTTCCAATCCGTGGCATTGTCGTTCTATCCTCAGTATCAAATATCTCGGTTATAGATGGACTAACTCCCCGACGATATCCGCCTTGTAACTTCCCAAAACAATTCCACTAATTATCCTGATACGTAAACACAGCCACCGTCCCTTAGATTAGTTGATATGATGATTTACTTGGCAAATAATGGGGTGGTGTGGTTGTGTGTCGGGTCCTTCCTACCCGATTCAATTGGGGATGGTAATCGTTGCTCCATTAAAAGAAGCTTAAATTAAGCTGCATCGAAAGATGCTTCTAGTGCGGGGTGATTAAGTGGGATTAGGAAGGTGGCTTATGGTTGCCGTTGGAGGGGAGGGAGGTGGTCTCGTGTATCAGGACCATGATGAGTTGTGATGGATAGAAGAATTTACTCGGAAATGGGAAGAGAAGATATGCTGGTTCGGAGCTTTTGTTGGTGGTAGTTTGTGTTTATCGTATAGTATAGTGGAATATTAATGGCCTTTGCCATGCATGATACTCCATCGCAGAAACAGTAACCCATTCACCATTCATTGATAGACCAGGATAATTGCTGATATACTCCGTACATTCTCCGTCTCACTATTTTCGTATCTCGTTTGCCTTCAGTTCTTATCAAAACCTCTTGTCACCCCAAACAATCCTCTACCCCCAGGCAACCAAATACCCTCTCTCACCATACAACTTATCTTTGCCATGTTTATCACGCCCAGACTTTCAAAAGTTCTTTCCAATCCATGGATTCTATCCCCCCTCTCTTAGCCCGCCAAGGTCTAGTACCAAGCCCAACAAATAGACCAGCAGCAACTTAGCTCCCACGGCATCTTGGCGCGCTTGTTATCACGGGACAATGGCGGGTTGGCAAATCAGCGACGAATTCCAACTGCTTCAGATGCATATAAAGCTTGGCGCCAACTACCTCCGATGTAGCATTGTCGGGGGCATGTCCTAACTGGGGTTTCTCCAAGATAAGGACCATGTCGTTTGCCAAGACAAAACCACTGATACCTCGACAATCTAAGCACTATGGAGAAGAGCTCCAAAGTAAAAGTGCAGTAAAAGTCTCGTTGGTACATTGATACAAACAAAGCATATATGGCTTAAGTTTCATGTACGGCACATATAATTGCCGCGTATAAAGTACTCTCCTGCACTAACAACTTACACATACGTAGACATTAATTCCCGAACATTGGCAAGCTAAAAGAGCACTATCAAGGACTTTTTTCTCATTGCCAAGTAAAAGGTGAGACTAGCATATCGTAGAAGTCCAATTGTCACCTCACATGCAGCACCCAGCCGACCAACCGACACTATTCCTATTCGCCTCCTTGGTTACCGTTACACCTGTCGTGAGGATTAAGCTGCATGCGAGACCTTGGCAGCGTGAGAATAGGACCAACCCTTGTCGTGAGGCTCCTGGTATCAGACCTTTTACAGTAGGTAGCTTTTATGACCTTCTTCTTTCATTCCCATCCTGGCGCCGTAGATACGTCCTCCTGACACCTTGTAGATGCATAATACGCATCCTCGCGGTTGGATATGGTGTCTTGGCCCAGCATGGTGTACCTCGGACCTCCCCATTGTGTCGATCGTATGTCACTGAACAGTGCTGTGTGAGGTTCAATGCAGTAGCTTTGTCCGATACTGTAAAATATATAAAAGACCCTCCCCAGTGGTTGAATGTCTCTACCCTGTTGAGTGTCCAGCTTGTCCAATTCTTTGCGATCCATCATAGATCAGCAGATATCCAACAATGGCGCCTGCAGGAGACAGTCTCGCCGAGCCCATCGCCGTGGCCGGCCTTCGCGCCGAGATCATGGACGAGAAACGTGCCTCTATGTCTGCCGAGAGAAAGGCCTCTATTGCCACCGTTCCTCGCCCAGCGACTGCTGATGCTACTGATGTCGCGCCTGTTGGCGGCGTCACAGCAGATGGACAGTTCCCTAACGCTGAAGAGATGGGAACCTTGCGACGAGTCCCGAATAAGATCCCTCTCAAACTCTTCAGTATCGCCTTCATCGAGTTGTGCGAACGCTTCAGTTACTATGGCTGCACGGTTGTTTGTAAGTTATAACTGGGTTAGGGTTAGGGTTATTCTAACTTATATAAGTTACCAATTTCATCCAGCAGCCTCTCCCCGACGGTTCAACCACTGGCGCGGACGATAACCAGCCTGGTGCCCTCGGCATGGGCCAGCGAGCCTCGACCGGAATCACCACCTTCAACCAGTTCTGGCAATATTTCATGCCTCTTCTCGGTGCCTACCTTGCTGATCAATACTGGGGTCGTTACAAAACCATTAGTTACGCTCTGGTTGTCGATATCATTGGCCATATCATCCTGATCATCTCGGCCATTCCCCCCGTCATCACCAACTCAGGAGGCGCCCTAGGCTCCATGATCATTGCTATTATTGTCATTGGCTTCGGTACTGGTGGTTTTAAACCCAATGTTAACCCGCTTATCGTCGAGCAGCTTGGTGAGCAGTATATGCATGTCAAAACCCTCAAGTCCGGCGAGCGGGTCATTGTCGACCCTGCGGTCACCATTGAACGCGTTTATCTCTGGTTCTACTTCTGTATTAATGTAGGAGCTTTGGCAGGCCAGGTATCAATGGTGTTTGCAGAGAAATACGTTGGTTTCTGGCTGTCTTACACGCTTCCCACGATCATGCTTTGCCTCTGCCCGATCATCATGTTCCTCAACCGCAACAAGTACGAACGACGAGAGCCAGGAGGCTCAGTACTTGGACCCGCTTTAAAAACATGGTTCCTTGCTCAGAAAGGACGATGGAGCTTGAACCCTTTCGAAACTTGGCGCCGCATGCATGCTGGTGACTTCTGGGAGAATGTGAAGCCATCGCGCTTCAGCGACGAGACCAGGCCGAAATGGATGACATTCGATGACGCATGGGTTGATGAGCTTCGCCGTGGTTTCAATGCCTGTGCTGTCTTTTGCTGGTATCCTATCTTTTGGCTTTGTTACAATCAGAGTATGTATATCCTCAATTCTCACTTACACGGACATCCACACACACTCACCCATACGTACAAACACACGCTTCCAAACACCAATTCGCAAAAATTTATACGTAATAATGATCACACTAACGCTAATAACAGTTAACAACAACCTGATTTCCCAGGCCGCCCTCATGCAACGTCATGGTGTCCCCAACGACATTCTTTCCAACCTCAACCCCTTTTCCCTGTTGATCTTCATCGCTGTCAATGACAGATTCATCTACCCCGCCCTGCGAAAGGCCGGCATTCGTTTCACTCCCATCAAGAAGATCACAGCTGGTTTCTTTACTGGAGCCGCTGCCATGATCTGGGCTGCTATTGTCCAGCACTACATCTACCAAAAGTCCGAGTGCGGCATGTACGCATCTGGCGAGGATTGCGCAGAGACTCCCATCAATGTTTGGGCTCAGACTGGTGCCTATGTTCTCATCGCTCTCTCTGAAGTCTTTGCTTCTATTACTTCTCTTGAGTACGCCTTCTCCAAGGCCCCCAAGAACATGCGATCCATGGTCCAGGCTGTTGCTCTGTTCATGACTGCTTTCTCAGCTGCTCTTGGACAGGCTCTTGTTGGTCTTGCTGCTGATCCTCTTCTTGTGTGGAACTATGCCGTCGTTGCTATCCTCGCTGTGATTGCTGGTACCTGCTTCTGGTTCCAGTTCAAGGACTTGGATATCCACGAAGATGACCTCAACGCTCTTCCTGAGGGTCATGCTGGTGCTACCGTTGACGAGGAGTCTCCTTACGGAAACAAGCGAATTGGCGAATAAGCTGGATGCAGTTCCAGATTTAGACTCATATATAGTTAGTTTCAGATGTCACTCAGCGATATCTCGAGTATATGTAGTCTCCTTTCGGTAGTTAAGATCGATATAACCAATCTATATACCCACACATAATAAATATGCTGTTTCACATAAGAATATTCTTGAATTGTGATAGTAGCTCTCTTCAACACTGGTGGCCATATGTATTTCACAAGGGTATCACATGGCTGTTCATGTGACTGTTAGTATATTCCACGAGCTGCACTCCTCTCTCCCTACTCCCACTCCGATCAACTGCAACTGCGCTACGGTTACTTTTCCGGAATTCCACAGCGTCACTAAACATTGAAGTATGGCAAAGTTTGCTCACGTTGCACTAGTATCAACAGTGTCGAATTGTTATAATATCAGGGCATAGGTACTGATGACCAAGCCGTCAGGACGATGAAACCCCTCAACACTAGGTACGCAGATACAATACTCTACTGTTACTCCCCGGTCCACGCGTATTGCATTGAACTGTTTCGATCAAATCCGACAGCCCTTTGCCCATTTCCCTATCGCCATGCAGAGTAAGTTATACTTGGCATTGTCTAACCCAACACAATGACCAACCGTTCAACTCAGCGCTCACAAAGCTGCCAAGCACTCCTCACGTTTGCTCATCGCTTCAGACACCTCGTTCAGGTTTGCGGCCATCTTATTTAGTCCGTCGGACATCAACTCAGGCTGGCGAAGTCGGCCGTTCAGTCCGAGGTGCTCAGGGGGTGGTGATATCGCAGAGGTCGCCCCAGACTCGCCCCAGAGCTGGATTCGGCTCTGAGCCAGAGAGATGATCAGCTTGGTGTTGTACTTCTCCAAGAGTTTGAGTTCCCGGCAATTCCAATGGCGTATAGCCTTCTCCACAGCTTGGACCATAGTGATGCCATCGTTGAGCTTGACGTACTCCGCATCAGCAAAGCCCCCTTCTTTGTCTCGCCACTTAGTGCTGAGCTCCTATGTGCCGGGATTGAGGTGAACACTCAGGTAAGCCGGGGCACCAGCCCAGCGACTTTGGTTGGGCTGAATTGTCCCATGGTGCTTTCGCTTAGCGGCTTTGACTGGGAGGGTTTCCTTGAATTTGCCAACAGGGACAGCGATGTGTTGAGGGCTCTTGTTGATCGGCTTGGACAATTGGTTGGGATCGAAGCCAGAGTCCCAGGCCTGGAAGATCAGGTCAAATAACTGTCGACGGAGTAGAGCCCTAGCAGGAGCGGCTGGGTGTCTCATATCGAGCCAGTGAGCAAAGAGATCGCCAAGGAAGCCCTTCTTGTCTGAAACCAGCTCAAACTCTTCCTTGATGACAGTCCCAGCGCTGCGAATCTTTGTCGAAGCGTTCTCTACGATGATCTGCAGTGTTTCCCACGGTGCAGACGCGTGTGTGACAGGGGGGCATCAGGAGTCAGGAGGCGGGTCCGACATAGTGTCTGGTTGATTGCAGAAATCGATTGCCTTGATCTGAAGGAGTCAGTTGATGAGCGGCGATCTAAGGAGCGCAGAATATACCCTGCCAAGATTGGTCAAGGAAACTTACAGTTCAGTCAATGAAGTTATCTCCGAGAAGGTTCCGATGGTATCACAGAGTCAAGATTGAAGTGCTTCGGACAACAGCTTCGACTGCTCGACCACGACTGAGGTATCTCAATTCCAGAAATGGAGATGGATGTTGAAAGCATGAAGCCTGGATTGCTGGGAAGCATCTCTTCCAAACCGAGTTATAATTCGCAGCGTAAAATGTTGTCATTTGAAATATTCTGTTTGACACTGCAAACGATGTTAGCCTGCTCGTTTCCAAACAAACCAGCAAACAGGCTCCAAGAGCTTCGACAAACGAGCGATTTGTTAGAGTGGTATCTGGTCGAGACTGTTCAAATGAGGCACAAAGGCAAACACGGAGAGTTCTGTTTCCTCAATGTCTTCTCAAGTCGTGTAAGTATCGTTGGTGGATGGAGAGAAAATTACCAGCTCAGTGTTTCCTTGTGGTTAACGTATATATGCCCTTTGCCGACAGGAGAGGAGAAGAATACATTATGTTAGTATCTGATTACTCAACCTAATTCTATATGGCGTTTAGAAACCATGACAGTGCAAAGTGATTGTAACTGGACCAAAGTTATGAACGAGGGCATACCATGTTCTAAGCAACGGAATTTAGAATATAGGATTCATTAAGAAACCCTCAGTCACAAGCAAAGAAGCGTAATTGGTTTAGTGGTAAAATTCTCCGTTGCCATTCGAGCAGCGTCGGGGAGCCCAGGGTTCGATTCCCTGATTACGCAGCTGAAATAATCTTTTACTAGTTGTATATGTTTTTTTCTCGAACGTGAAGCTATTCCCACAAACTTGGCTGTCAATACAATGCTTTTCTGCCACAACAAAGCGTAATTGGTTTAGTGGTAAAATTCTCCGTTGCCATCGGGGAGCCCTGGGTTCGATTCCCAGATTACGCAATGTACACAACAGTTCATCTACCGTTCTTTTTGTCACGCTTGTCCTTGCTTCATTGTTTTGTTTGGGTCGCTTTCGGTGATTGTTGGTGGTGGCTGGTTTGCATGGTAGGTACATTTTTGAATTGCGCTTGGAATCAATTCATGTGAAGTCAATTTCCGGGGCACACTGCAGGAACAATACAAACTGTTTAAATTAAAACGGAAAGCAAATATATCAAGAACAATTATAAATTGAAGGTTCTGGTCTATCTTTTGAACCACCGAGCTTCAACATTAATCATCGTCAGCTGTCGATTATTTATATATACATTCGTGGCTACCCTAAACAAGCCACGAGACAACGACCTTTCCTGGACTCAGCACTTCGGCATGCTGCCTTGAGATTGAACGACCACCATATCACAGTGGGAGAAGTATGCTTTCACAAACCGCCACCTCTTCCGGCCTTATGTTTCATCTTAAGTCTCCTACCACGGAGCTCAGCGTCTATGTGCGACCATACTATATCTGCCATTACCGTCCCGATGGAGGACTATATACAAGCCTCTCCTAAGCTCGAGACTAAGGAGGAAGGCTTCCTACAGTACTGAATCCCCAACATGGTTTTCAAGTACTAGAAGGATCACGGCTGTCACAATAAAACCACTGGACTAGAGCAGTTGCATGTCTTCAAGATCCTCAATCACCACTACATCAACAAGGACCGCGAAGATGACCAGAGATGGCCTGCAAGAAGTTGTCCCAACTCGCAGCAGGTTGGTTTACCAAGGACCTACTGGTGACGCCAAAGAAGCGCAAGAGAGGCGGAGAGGGCAAAGTCGTCTTGTCTCAAAGACATATAATGGAGGACTTTGGCTCTCTCTGACATCTCTGATATTTCTGCTGGGAAGCGATCTATGAGCACTCAGCAGTATATTTCATGAACTTGCTATGAGAAAACTGACCCCAAAGTCGATGGTGCAGATGATAGCGTCTTGTGATTAGAGCTTGAGTAAATATAAGTCTTTAAGAAGATATGGAATAGAATAAAGAGTCCGTGGAGAAATTTCCGTAGTTAACAGTAGTGATAGGTTGCTTGAAGAATGAAATACAAGCTCGATTCGTTGACTGCTGATTGCGTAGGTCGATAGAAGAGACTGGTCGGATTTGGTTGAAGGAGGAAGGTGGAAGGTGGAAGGTGGAGCAGCAGTTGGGCAACCAGGCAGCACATGGATTTTATACTCGTCATTTAATACATACGTTTGTTTAAGATTATTTAGAAGAGTAACCGTACTTTACTAAGACACTAGAGTTTATAGAGGCTTCTTATTTATAGTCCTATTTAAGAAGCTATATAGAGACTCAAGTAACATATTGAAAAATATAAAGACTAATAAGAAATAGTAACTTTCAATTTAAAATAACCGTCTATATATAATATTAGTATTAGCAAGTAAAAGCAGCTGCGATAGGTATAACAAAAGTAACACTTACTCACTTGTTCCTGAAGACAAACCCAGGTCAAAAAGGAAAGATAACTCTTTCTCAACCTGGGCCCGAACCGAAGAACAGACGAGTGAATAGATGCGTAATCTGGGAATCGAACCCAGGGCTCCCCGATGGCAACGGAGAATTTTACCACTAAACCAATTACGCTTTAATGCTTTAATGACTTTCGACGAGTGTATTTGATTACATATGGTTTTACTGGAGAGTAGAGTGTGCTTTGCCTGGACTGGAGAATCAGGGGGCAGCGAACGGAGAGTGATGTGGGAGATGTGTGGGCTAGATCGTTATGTAAACGGGAGGAGTACAAGGCATAGAAGTTTCCGTTGAGGAAATAAACTTATAATTAATGTTAATCGTAAGCTTGAATTAACCCTCGAAGTGCCGTTTTGTCCCAAGATCAATCTCAGGTATTTTGGTAGTTAATTCCTGGAACCCTGACAAAACAAGAACATGTTATAATTGCATTAGTCTTGGCCTATGTAAATCTATTGAAAAACGTCTGATGAGTTTATAAACTACTTGGCTATATCCCAAGACCTCTTGCTATAACTATGTAGCAGTCGTGGAAGTATTATGTCACCGTCCTTGCTCATCTGCTTGACAAAGCTGGTCCCCGTCTTTACAGGATCTATTCTCTTGCATGTCACTCCATGGTTTTGCTGGCTACCATCAAGCAATATCCAGTTGAATGCAGTCACGGTGTAGCATGGTAACAAGATAATTATGACACGGTTAAACTATAGTCTCATTCATATCTCTAAGCACAAGTTCTGACAGGAGATAAAACTGGAGTCTCTCTGGCTGAACTTGTCCTACACAAAACTAATAACATTCACACCACACTGTCCCAAGAATACGATCAGTTTAGGCTTGTGGTCCATCACAGATATTTATGAGCATGGATATGGCATGGGAATAGAAGACTGCGTAATCTACCAAGTAATATCTAATGAGGCCGGCCAGCAGACATTCAGCTGCTTGACTTATACGGGTTTGCTTAACGGAGGATAAGCTCGATGGGCCAGTGAAGAGCTACTGGGACGATGAGTTCAAGAGGGAACCAGTCGGAAGAATAACGGCAGCCATTCTCAATTGAGGTGTGAATATATGAATAGACACACTATCGTGAGTTAAATGTGATTCACTGCATCCATCGCCATCAACAACAGCAGACAATGCCCTTAGACAAGCATAAATAACTCCTCACCGTCCTTTTACGAATACTCAACCTCGCTTCAATGTTTCCCTCTACACGAGCCTATCTCAATCTTCTCTTCTCCCTCATCTATCTCTTCATTCACAAGGTAATTACTATACTCTCCTGTATACCTTCGTCTTCGCCCACTATGTCCAGTATCAGCATTCGCGAAACACCCGCCCAGCGCGACAGCTACCCTTGCATGACATGTTTCCGCTCAGCATTGGGAGCCTCTGCAGACATGCTCGCCAAAGCGAAACCTACAGATGACATTCGAAAATCCATCAAACCCACATGTTTCTTCAAGGATGCTGGCAAGACTCAGTGCACTCTGTGTTTAGCGTACGAGATGAACTGCACTCTGTAGGTTGCTTTCCAACTGATTGTATCACTTGCTGACGGTGGACTTCTAGTGCTCCTGCGATGCTCGAGGGCGATTGGATCTGCTTGACTGAGATTCTCGAATGGGTAGATCATGTCCTCGCTGCTCATCTCTCAGCTGCGAATCGTCATGCTCTCGTCCTTGCCGTTCACCGTCTATGCGTGACGTTCGATGCCGTGATTACCGCTCACTGCAAGGAGTTTGGTCTACCACTCTCTCCGTACGGAAAGCCAGACCCCGTGAGTCTTCATACATTCACATACATTTCTCGACATGTCGCTGACGTTGATATGTAGAAAGCTTTCAACACCTACGAGTCCGCTGTAACAGCCCGCCGTGGTGTCAAAGCCCAACTCTTCCCTGCCCACAGTCGCGGTTCGGTCCGTCGCCTCCTAATCGCGTATCGTTCGAAGGTTGCTAATTACTCCTATAGCCAGTTCAAAATTGGTCTCGGTGGAACCGCGCTCAGCTGCTTTACTTGACCTCTGGTGATGCTGGCTGGACGGCCTAGAGGGCTGCCCAGGTCGCTTTCAATGGGGATGTGAGTCTTGCCTTGGGGCCAGTCGGTGTTGACTATAACCCTCTGCGGGAGATCAGGGCACGCTTTGGTGCAGATATTCACAATCCGTCGGGTGAGCTTGACGAGGTGGGTTTCCAGGACTTTATTTAGTTTGTAGATCGGTTGTGTAATTTTGTGCTTCTGTTCTCCGTGCGGCTACATCGTTTGCTCTGCTTGTCTCTACGTAAGTATCATTGGCAGTCGAGGGATGGATCGCGTTATTAGTTGACGGCTTGAGGGTCGACTCAGGGGAGAGGGGAATTGGAAGTACAAAAACTCCTGAGTCTGTAAGGTGATAGGAGACTCAATGGGTGCCGTGGGAAGACCAAGTGCTAGGATTGCTTTGCGAGGGTGAACTATCAGGGAAGAAGAAAGTGATTGGAAGTACAATTTACCGCGCTGTGCATATGCAAACACACGTGATAGAGTTGCCATTTAAGAATGACATACGTCTTGGACAGTGACAGTCCCACATGCTGGAGCTTTTCATGGTATACACTTGCATATCGGATACCAATACATAGCAAAGCCAAGAATAGCCAAGCATGCACTCCATAGGCACCTCAGTTGGATGCACCGACATCTCATCATCTTCCGCACTCAGCATAACCAACCAATGGCTACAAACTCCTGCTTAATCTAAGATACAAAACGAAGAGATAAGGAGGTTATCATAGATAACAAACCCTGACCACCCCTTCGTTAAAGTCACCCCTAATCAAGCCCAGATAACGGAGATTTCTGCCCTTGTCACCCCAGATTTCTCCCCCACGCGGCGTCATACTCAACCAGGGAGGGAGGGAGAACTTGGCATATGCCGAGATCTGGGGTATCCTTTGGTAATCACGATCAGGTTTAGGAGATATAAATCGTGATCTGAACAACCTGATGGCAAACTTCGCTGAAAGAACTTCTATCACATGTCTTAGGGGAAGATTTCCCTTGAAGATGGAATATATAACCCCACGCATTACATGGGATCCATGATCAGCGACATGGAGGGCGGATATGCGGGGGTTGCGAATGGCTTTGCCGTGATATACAGTTCAAGTGTTATGACACATCAGACCTCGGATTTGGTGTACTCAACGTAAGGGGCAGGTAACATGGGGGTTTATTGTCAATGACGAGATGAACCGTTTATTAATCAATATGCATATAGATTTATGCGAGTATAAGTACTAGCCCAGAGGTGCTCTTTATTCTTAGTCCTGCCCATATGCCCAACTCGCTTGTCAGATATGACGACCAATACCCAAAACCACAGCCATATAACTGAACAGCAAACCAACAGACACGTCTCCCATGCACAATAAGTTATAAATTCCTAAATAAGTGTCAATGTATCTGCTGGGAAAGACCTCGAACGAGCATCCGCAAGAGGCTATCTCGAGTATCTCTAGGGCCCACCACATCTCGAATACATGGGCACACACCACGGCACACCACATGCAAACACTCAAACACACAAACATCACCAGCAGAAACAAAAGCGGATGGTAATTCGTTATTTTTAAGTCATCCATTGACCAAGTCATGATACATTCGTTTAGGTCCCCTAGACCAATCAAACCACCCCGAGGGACGCCTCTCCAGAAAGATTAAGACACAACTCCAGCCGAAATGCAATGCCACCAGGGTCCGCTCCGTGATCTGCCTCAAGGTTGAGCTTTTCGATTCACCTAAAGACTTCCTTTTTTCCTCTTCCTTCTTTTTTAGTTAATACTCCCCCACTTCCATTTCCCTTCTTTTTCGTTGTCATATTTTTTCACCAAAGATCCAGACACATTGGTCTGCGTATTATGCTAACCACTCTTCCTCGTCGCGCTTGCGGCCTTTAATAACAAGCCCGTCGTCATTATCGTCATCGCTGTCATCGTCGTCGCCGTCGTGGATTCTTAATTGCTCAACAGAGGTCGCTGCGTGGTGCACCTCTTCGTCGTCGCTTGCATCGTCGTCGAGCATCCATGTGAGACCGTTGGCTTCCTCTTCTATGGGGAACATCTCTCTTGCGTACTCTTCGATTCCTCGAGGACCTTCCCATAGCTCCAGGGCTTCACTTGGGCAGCTTAGTTCAACCTTTGGGTCGCCGAAGTATGGTGGTTGCTTTCGAGGATCTTTTTGGTTTGGGTCGAACAGCTGCTCTAGACCGACGAGTTGCTCTCGATAGCCTTCGGGGATTCGGACCTTGATCTCGATGGGACCACGCACATAGCGCACAGGGCGACCAACACCCTTGGAGAAGAGTCGACACACTTCCTTGGGAGACAGGTATTCATATGCAAGTGCTATGCGCTCCCCGCTCCACTTGGCAGGGCCATCCTTGAAGATTTGGAGAACCGCAGGACCGACATCGTGCTCGGCATCTAACCAGGGCAGCTTGGCGTCAGGGTGGAATGGTGCTTGCCATTTGAAAGAGCCGTCCTTTTGCAGTTCCATACAGAAGAGTGGGTACTGAAGAGATGTGAAATTGTTGTTGTAGATGCCGGTGTACACATATGTGGCTGGTATCCTGAGTTTGCGCACATACTGCTCAACTTCGTGCTTGGCGGCCCAGAGAGGCAATGAGGGCCATTCCGGGTTGTAAGCGGCGTGGTCGGGCATCGACGAGTAAACGTAGTGCTGAATTCCTGCGCGCTTGGCGGCATCAGCAAGGGCCTTTCCGATTTGGATCTCGTCGCCGTAAAAAGTGGTATTAATGAAGGCGAGTTGAGCACCTCGGAAAAGACTTGTGATCAGGTCGTAATTTACGCCGACACCGGCGATGGGACCATGTTTGGTGACATCGCGGTTTTCTTCAGAGGGCTTGTGTCTCGTATACAGCTCACCAACAAAGACGGTCACATTAGGGTTCCCTGACACTTCGGCAGCGACAACGCCGTCGAGATTTCTCAACTGGGCGCGAACATGATAACCAACGGCAGTGGCCACGCGAATGAAGGACGCAGCCTGTCGCCCGCTGGCGTTGATAACCGCGATCGTCTTGTCCGGGTTTGACATGAGCCTCTTATAAGGACGGAAAGTTAGGGAATTGTTTCTGGAGCTTGCGAGCGGAGAAGAATCGGAGTAAGAAGATCTTGAGTGCTTGTGTTGTTTGTAAAAAACAGCGGTCTGGGGTTGGGTTGAGGTCTGGTCGCCTGGTATTCGAATGGGGATGCTGGCGGTCATTGACCCGTTTAGTTGAGCGGGCATGCTATTGTGATGGTGAAGGGTGAAGGGAAAAGAAAAGATCACGTCGAGAACGGAACTCGATCAGAGGGCAGAAAGCCACCGGAGACGGAGCGGAGGTGGCAGAAGGCAGAAGGGCCTTTATTAGCCGGGACGGGGTAGAGCCAAAGGGCCGGTATTATATCGGGATGGTCCTCGGAATGCCGGCTTGGGAGGCACACAAACACAAACGTACAGCAGAGGGTTAACAAAGCTGTACGTAAAACCTAAGTATTGGGTTGGTGGATCAAAGGGTAAGCCGATGCAGCAGACAGGGTGTATAGGTGGTCTGCTAAGCTCTCTCGAGTCGAAGAGGAAGAGGAAGAAGAGAAGGAGGAAAGATCGTGAGAAAAGTCACGAAATTTGAAAGAGGGGGAAGCAAAATATAGATAAAACCAGGCACTGACACCACAGAGCAGAAAGAGACGACTAGTAGTGAGCAAACCCCAGCAAAAGAAATAGAGAAAGAAAAAAAAAGAGGTCACGATGCTCCGTTGCGGCGTTGCGCCAGGCCTTGCGCTTTCCAGTGTGCGCGCGCCCCAGTTCCCAGGTGGATTTAAATAGGTAAGGCAATGGTCAGTGGTCAATGGTAGGTAGGTAATCCAACAGACAACCCTTGCTCAATATGCGATTTGTGGGTGAATGTGGATTTGGGGAATCTTTGACGACCTGGAATTTGAAAAGGTTCTAGCGTGTAGGTGTAGTTCTAGATGCAGGCAGTTTGCAGTGAGTGCTTCAGGGTCTTCGTTCTCTGGCAGAAGGAAATCGAAATCTGTAGTAAAGAGCTGAGGATTCGATTCGGATGTGTTGTCGAGTAGAATCAAGTTGGAGTAGAGCTGAGTAGAGGCAGAGCAGAGAAGAAGGACACGGCAATGCAAGAGTAAGTAGCAATCGACTTGCAGCTGAGCTGTATCAAACAAGACAAGGGGGGTTCCGTTGCACTGGTCAAGGTCGATCTCCTTCCTGCAAGAGATTCAGGCAAAGTTGTCGCTCGCGAATAGAGACGTAGAGACGTAGAGTCGAGTATATGAGGGTAAGTTGTAACTTGCGAGTCGCTTGGTTCGTGTAGCGAATCGAAACAGAATGCAGAAAATCTATCCTCTATGTATGGACGGAACTGTATCATGTATGTATTGTAGGGAAATGGTGATGGGTGGTGTCGGTTTATGGCGTGTGGTTGCTTTGGGCTTGATAGCGGAGGAGGAGGGGGCGTATCCGACGCCTAAAAATACAAGGTGTGGAGATATAACTTGACCTAAGAACCTCACCTCACACGTTCAACTCTCACTTCCACTTTCACTTCCACTTTCACTTTCACCAAATGTATCCACTGTAGCGCTACTGTACGCACACAGCGCAGACGAGGGGTCCTTTTTTTCCTTCCTTCCATTAGTCCTCGTGGATACTGTTTGCTACTGTACGATCTGATCTGGACCAAAAGGGTTCGAGTCCGGATTTTAAAGTAGAGCCCGTAAGATGCTAAGAAAAGAGCTGCAAGTAGCTCTAAAAGACAAAAGTACCGAACAATAAATAACGAACCCTTGAACAACTGAGGGGTCCGAGGTGACTTTTTGAAGCATGTACGGATACGTATGAATCAAACAACCTGCTGCAACTTTTTACTCTTGCTTGCCAATCGTGTTAGTTCAAGCTTGGCCCAAGTTTTGCCAGTGTGTAACCTAACCCAGCAGCATAAGGCAGCGAATGAGAGAGCTGCTTGTCTTCGTTATCAACCAAATCTGTGGGTTTTTTTCTTTTTCTTTCTGATTCAGTCACAGTTCCTGATCTGACAGGGGTACCATTCATAGCTATACTCCATTCCCAAATGACGAAAACTCTTAGACCTTGAACACCAGGGCTGAAGATTTAATTTACTCTACCTGCAGAAGCGCAGTAGAACACGATGGAAAGAATGGGGAAATGGGGAAGAGATTGCGGGTGGAAACTGGGGATGCTCAAAAGCCTCAAGCCTCAAGCCTCACAGGATGGATAACGAGAGAATAGAGGGGAAAGGGAGTTGAAAACGCCAAAGATAACAAACAACCGGATTTCATCATCACAATGGGAAAGTTATGTGTCCATAGGCGCACATTGCACACCCGGCCCGGCACGGACTCCCGGCGAGTGAAACCGACTCGACCGACTGATAAGAGAAAGACAAGACAAGACAAGAGAGAAGAAGGAAACGCCATGTTTAATTCAACTTCACTACAGAAGTACCCTGCCTTGCCGTGGTACCTTTTGTCAATGGTCTGATTGTGCGGCAGCTCTAGCCAAGACACAAGTATCATCCCATGATAGGGGTACATTAACAGTTTCCCTTTTTGTCAATCTAGCATCAGGATCCTCGGTCAGCGAGTCACCTGGCCTGTCCTGTCCTGTCTTATTTCGTCTCCCTAAACCAAATGGAACCACTCCGAGTCTTATCAGTACGTACTTTTGGTCATGTAACTTTCCGCATGAAACGGGTTAAGAAAAGCCTGACCGTTCTTTTCAAGATTAGAAGATCTTCCATCTCGTGCTCAAGACAGGATAGAACAGAATGCGAATAGATAAAGATAGGTCTGACTGATGTTGTCTCTTCGACCCCAGCTGACGCCCCTGCAACCAGGGCTACATTGCCTTGCTCGAGGTTCCTAGTGGGCCATGTACGGCAGTGTCAATGACGGATCATAAAAACACAGCGACCGTCCAATAAGTACAAGTCACCTTACCCTCGTGATGCTGGGAATAGCGATTTCCGGGAATTCCAGAAGCGTTACGTTAACTCACCACCCAATCCGAAAGCTAGAGCCAATACCAATCGCGCGCCGGAGCAGAGACACCAAGAAGAGAAGAAATTTTAAACCGGTCGGTTACTCCTGGGAAAAGCTTCTAGAGCCGTCAAGGTGGATAGAGGATCGGCCAAGTCAAGGTGTTGGAGCTCGACCAATCGGGGCAAAAATTGATTGCTCGTGGTATGGCATGAGCCTCTTTAGAACTTGGTTATCGCTATCAATCTCACGCGTCAGGCTGAGCTGACTCTTGAGAGCCTGGGATGTACAGTATGTCATTAGAAGGCGACCCAATCCTACTGCACCGATCCTAGGCATGTCATTTGCTTACCCCAAAACATCGTCGAAGGCCTCATTTTGTCGGTCGAATTGAGAAACAGGCTCATTTATCGGCCTCCCACTTCTTTAATCGTCAAAAAACTTCGAAAAGACCCTCTCGAACTAAACCCGGCACATATTCGAAAAGTCCGGGGATGGCCAATCAGGCCTAGACTGTGGCTCAAGCTTGTCTCTGAATCGGCGATCCAAGGAGCTGGGCTTATCGCCTAGAACTGGACTGGTTTGCCTTATTAACTGGCTGATGGAGACTGATATCTGCTGGAGTTGGTCAACTGACATGGAAGCTTATTTAGCGTCCATGTATCAGCTTCAGCCATGAGGTCAACCCTTAGGTTATTATTTTCCCTGCATAACAAGCGAGTAGGGGACTTGTCTCGTGAGCGGCCGATCTGGGTAACACCTTGGCAGGTCTTGCATATATGTCGTTAACCTAAAAACCGTCACATCGACCTTGATGACGAGGGTGTCATTGTCGGTGTCGGTGTCCGTATCAATGTCGTTCTCGGTGTCCAACAGGGAATTGAACTCTAAGCCCAGTTAGCAATCGGACAGATGCAATACCACCCATGTCATGACGAGAAACAAGCACAAGGCTCAAGGCCCAAGCGACGGGGATCCTCCAGGTTCCAGGTTCCAGGTTCCAGCTTGCGGGAGCAACGCTGTCATTCGCCAATAGGCGCCGCTCCTCGTTCTCATTACATAGCTTTTACTCGATTCCATCTACAATGATCTTGTAGATAGAGTAATTCACTAATTTTGTTTCTCCTCTGGGCCCCCTGTTAGCTTCATTATATCCATCACAAGACCACGGCCGGTCCGTTGATATCGCCTCGTACCTTTTTTTACTAAATCAACCCCTCATTGATTATCTCTCTCAGCGCGTGTGTGCTACACCGCGGCGGCGCAGAATAGTGGAAAGGCCATCACTGAATTGATCCTTCATTTCTTTGCGGCGCAGTTATTCCCCCACGATTGGTATGTATGGCGCGATACTACCTCCTCCACAACCATTTGGGTCGGAGAGAGGAGCCGATGATGTATCATGTACCTACTTGATCTCATCTCACTTTCTCACTTCACTTTATACTACTCGCATGGTGCCTGCCTTATAGCAAAGGCGCAGCAGTGACTGTTCAAGCACAAGGAACCTGCAGCCTACCCAGAGTCTTTCCTGCCGAAAGATAATAGCTAGAGCAGGCGCTTGTAGAATGGACTTGCTGTTGCTGCATGGAGAGGCTGAATTGCTGCGTAACATCACTATCGTACTTGCCTCGACTTGACACCAGTAGCTTGAACTTTGATAAGGCAGGCGCTTATCTATCAGTTGAAGCAGGCGGGTGTCCGTAAACGGCAACTACATTTCATTTTTATATACATCAACCTCTATGGCCTACCACCTTGATTGTTTCAAACTCTTTGTCGCCATCTCAACCTCAACTATACGAGTACTCTTCAATGGATAACCAAACCATATTACATGAATAAAGCCAACAACCTTGCCAAGATACAGAAACCACACCGAAGGCTGAGGCTCTGCTCGAGATCAACCTCATTCAATTATTAATCTTTAAGCAGTCAACCAGTCATGAAGCAGCAGTCAAAGACATCTGGTGCTACGACAATTCGAGGCTAAGAAAGCGATCCATGACCCTACGAAGCGATCCTGTCCCCACGGGAGCGACCCGAATAGGAACGCACGCTCCCGCTGCTAGGTTAGCTCAGGTCCGGCTTCATGGTCTTGGTCTTGGTATCTGAGGTTGGAGACCCAGCCGGCCGGCGGCCAGATTTGCTTGGTTACGCGGATAGTCGACCCCGAAAAAGACAAAAGACCAGGGCCAGAAGCTGCCCACGATAGAAGTGGAGGTGGTTGAAGAAGTGCCGAAGTAGCGTTCAAATTAGGTAAAAGTATCGAAGCGGCACCATGACTCTCCAGTCAAAAATTTTTACCCCGAATCCATTTCTCATCGACTTGACAACACGTCCAACCTCATTGCCTACTTGTTCGTACAACTGATAGCGGCGTCGTGGGATGGCAATGGAGCCTTTGGTCACCAGACTTTGAAAACGAAATGAACAGAACCGATGGTATGCTATGCCTGCTCCAATCCCGCCACCCTGGCGGACGACCTCCCACTAACACGGGATTGATGTCCTGCTTTGGACCGCTAGGTCTTGTGCGGACTTACAATGGACGCTGTTGTTGAATCTTTTGACACATAATCATGGAGACATCATAACACAGGATTCCTTAGGATATTTCTGCTACATCCAGCACAATCTCATCAACAAATCTATTATCGCAAGCAGCATGGCAAAAGGTCAGGAAAATTCGCTTTCAGAGTCTCATGTTCTCAGTCATCAATGTCATATCTGTGCAACTTTGAAGTCAGCTTGATGTCAAACTTGAATTTATATGCAGATTATGGATCTTTAGGTTATCCTTCAAGGTTGAGATCCAGGATTGGCTCTGCGCGAAGTATGGGCCGCCCACATTGGAGACCCTAGAACCACGATATTATTCTAGAAAGTTCAAGTTGCGAATTGGCGGTCTGCCAGGAGCAATCGCAAAAGACATGATCAACGGGCGAAACTTGCAATTTTCAATATCGCATTACCCAGGTATGAGAACAATACAACTGCGAGACATTTTCAGCGGTACAGTATACTTCGGCTAGACTTCCGGTGCTGGTAGGATTGGTGTTGCCCGAATTTTATGCTGTGTGCCCAGCATGAGCGGACGGCATTCCGACGCCGCACCTGAAAAATGATCATCTCCGCGGAGCAGAGCGCCACTATTATTGTCAACCAATACCCCGGATCGACGTCATAAATCCCTGTAAGCAGCATGATCGTTGGTTCGGGTTTGGTGGCTACCTATCAATGGTTATCACGAAGTCCCTATCAGTAGACATTCCAAACAACCAAAAGAAGCAGGTCATCCAATTCGCAATTCTGATCTCAGCGGTCGCAATAGAGATTAAGCTATGATCTCCCAGCCGTCAAGTGCTCTAATATAACTACGTGGCGATTTAGGATGCTCAAGCATCGTATGCTTGATATGACCCCTCACTCAAGCCTCGGCTTACAAACTGATAATGAGCTTCATCCCCAACAACAATCTCGTAGTGCTCTGCGGGGATTGCTAGGCTAGTTCCCCCGGATCTCACTTCCCCGGAAAGCGGACCTAGCTCGGGATATTGTATGCTTGTCCCCGTGAACTGCATAGATAGCCGTAACGGCCACACCACCCTTTCATCGTCTAGGAAACGGTAACGGACCCCGAGAACAGCTTGTCACAAGCTCAGTAACCTTATCTCTGTACTCCATATCTTCCCCAACATTTCAACGACACCCGGTTGGGCTTCCCTGGGCATGCTTGGTTTCAGATAAGGAACGTGGCCGACTTCAGTGAAGCCCATATCTCTATCTATGAAGGGACTTTTTGAAGGATCGACCTTAACTAGTCCCAGGATGACTGGGGACCCAAGTTCCTGATCCCATCATATCTAGTTCCTCCAAAGGCGGTGGCCTCTCTGTCCATGTCTGGCCGGTGTCCTCGTTACGTCCAGCATCATGACTGTGGGCCAGCGATATATCGAGATAGCGCTTTTGAAACTGTTAGCTCGTTACATCCACAGACTTCTCGATGACTGCTTCACCGCGGTGACTTACCCAGTCCATGTTGCTAGCTGCATTGTCCATCCAAGCTGGATCGAACTTAAGCCCCTCCGTCCCCATACTGGGGAAGCTCATGCTAGTTCCTGCATCTCCAGCCAGACCAAGATCCAGGGGCATTTGCTCTGTAGATCCTGTCGATGTACCTACTCTAATGTTAGCCTATCTTTTTGTTATCTATCATTTCTGGGGAGGTAGTCTTACCTAATCCTAGACTTGATAGAAGTCCCGGATCGCCTCCGATCGACCCCAGGGTGCTAGGATCTACTGAAGGTACCCCATATGAAGAGGATTGTTTGTCAACATTGGGACCCGTTTGTTCAGGAACACTCGCCGGCTCTTCAACTGGGTGCCCGAGTTTAGATAGCATGGTTGCCAGAGTATCTGCCGTCTTCCTGACTTCCGTTACATCTTGCGAGACATCCAGCCATATAAAGTAAGATTGTTTGATCATGCCGATGAGTTCATCCTTGGTCGGTGTTGGTGTCGTCTGCGACATCCAGTCATAGTCACTTCCAACCTCGGAGTAGTTCTCGTTCTTGACGACGAGATAAAGCACCATGGCAGCCATCAAAAAGTCGTGAACTGCTAGGGATGAGACAAACCAGCCGTTCTGACTCAGGACATGGCCAGGCTTGCATGCTTCCCAGATGATATGCTGATAATTCAGCAGTGACAAAGCACCTTCCAGACATTGTCTGCGTGAGTAGTCGTGCTCACGTCTTGGGATCGCCTCTGCGAGATATCGTCTGTGCAAAACACAGCGGCATTTGTTATATACGGCAGTCAGTCCGAAACGTTGGATAAGCAAAATGGGTGCTTCGCCAACACACTCATCGAGTGGACGCACCATCATGAAAGATGGAACATCACGCCAGGTTTCCTGTAGTAAGTCGTCAAGCTTGGTGACCTCAGCATAGCTCGGTGGTGTCAACGCATGAGCCTGTCGAGCAATTTGTCCAAAGACTCGCATAATCCGTGTCTTGTGGATAGGATATGTCATAGGAGTCCAGTCTCCAGCTGGCCGACTAGGAGGCAGTTCTGTTGAATGCTCGTCGAAATCGTCATCATACAAATTCCGTGGTACAGTAGTATCAGTTTCGATGCCTTGCAGCATACTAGGAAGACCCATGTGGAAAGAGACCAGGAGCTCTACTTGAATGGCCATATTCCACATCCTTCGACGCATCTCACCATCGAAAGGTGAGATATTAGCCAGCTTGCTCGGGTCTCTATGAAGGCCCATCTTGAGCATCAAGCGGATACATACACCTGACAGCACATAACAGTTCATCTGAGCCGCACGGTTAAAGAGAAATTGCGACTCGACATAGAGAAGAAACGCCGGGAGTGTTGCAGCGGAGGGTTGTGTGTATTTACCCCAGACAAGAGCCCATCCAGCGCAGGCCTTGTAGTGCCGTATCCTGTCATGGGCTGGCAGGGGAGAGTCACATTCCAGCTCACTTGAGTTGATGAAGTTGTTGAAGAATATACCGAGACTGAGCATCATGAACAACTGAGCTATCCAGTGCAGTGAAGCTTCACTAGGGTCTTGCCAGAATTTGGCATATTGTCTAGTGAAAGACGGTCGATGGACAATATCTAGTATCTGTAAGTCATTGTGGGAAGGGTACTGATAGGTCGTACTTACGTTGTGAAGGACTCATTGAAGCAAAATAGCGTGAGATGAGTCTGTCTGCCACACTTCGATCTGGTAGACGGTTCAATAACTCCTCTCGGTTCTTGGGTCCAGCTCTTGTGTTTAGGATAAGTTCTGTAGGATCAATCTCATCCGCTGGGGATTGATCATCGTCGGTGTCTTCAGGATGCTCAAAGTAACTCTTTAAGTCCTCAATCTAAGCCATTATCAGTGTCATGTCACCTCCGTAACTTATGGTCCAATATGGATACTTACATCCTCTAGCATCGCCATACAATGCGTTGCACCAACATAAGTTGTAGCCTTTTTACCCTGCACCACATGGCCCTGCACCTCTGGCCCAGTAGCAGCACCATTCGTCGCCCGTGAGCTATTTCTTGTATCTGCCGTTACTTCCGAGGGTGCGCCTTCAGAATCCATCATCTCGCGTACCATGCCCTCAAGTCGCTTCAGACGCGCGGACATGCCTTTGGCAGGGCGTTTCCTCTCGGGTTTGGGGGCATAGGCGCACTGTGAGGCGCGGCCCTTCTTTGAACATTGGTTGCATGGCTGCTCTCTATCACATTTGAGCTTTGAATTGCGACAGGGTGCGCATGAGAGAAGAACGCGGGAGCGCTTCTGACGAGCTTCAGAAGTCGATGACTGCTCGTTATCATTCGGGCTGGTATCCAACTCCATTGTAAGCGGGGTGGAGCGTCGAGTGTAGAGGACGGATATAAGCCTGCTATGACCGACAAGATAAGAAATGTATGGTTTACTTCTTTCTTTGTTAAACTGAAGTTCGGTAGTTTAGATGGTAAGGAAGTACGGTTGAGTTGAATGCAAGTTGTTACTGATAACTGCCTAGGGAATAGCTGGGTTGTTAGAAAGCGCCCAATCACATGTTGCTGAAGGATCCCGCGTCTATTTGAGGTCATCCTTGGAAATTCATGTATGATGATCACATTTTGCTACTAAACCTATCAAGAAGTTCGAGAATCTCTCAAATACGCCATCGTTGAATTACAAGGTAGAGTTTCCAACTCTTCGTCGCTTTATTTGACGATTGGCGACTCGCTGATCTTTCCTCACTGCTTGCATAGGCCGACAAATTCACATAGTCCATCTCATCAATATGTATCGAATCTCATAGGGGTATGTATTGATTGAAAGCAGCCCATGTGATGCATCGTAACTCGTAAATGCAAAATTTTCCGTTCCCAAATAACAAAATAACTCCTTTATGAATCCGGTGCATTTGGTAGCCTCTCTATCACGTACTTGGCCCGCGCCACACTCATGATTGGGACACCAGGGATCTTGCGTAGCCGTTGCTTGAGCGCCTTATCGTTTGTGCCCACAATGTAGATTCTGTTCTTCTGTACTCGGTCCACCAGGCAGTCATCGGCATATGTGCCCTTGTGGTCGCACTCAAGTCGTGTCCATCGCTCATCTCTCGCAACCCTCAATGCCAATCGGTACTTGGGACCCAGCTTCTCGAGTTCGCTCATGACGCAAGATGTGATGATTGGGTTACATTTGGCGTAGAGGCAGTCCATCATGGAGTCGAGAAGAGAAAGCTTTCGCTGGACGGAGTGACTGATAAAGTTGGTATCGACGAGGACGTTGTAGGGCGGGACGAGGGCTGTGTTGTGCTGGAAGAACATGTTGCTTGGCATCTGGGGCGCTTCGCGAATAAGTTCGCCATTGATAGTCTTCTTCTCCTTCTCCTTCTGGGCCAACTCGGCCTTGAGCTTGTTCTCCTTCAGTCGGGCATCGCGACGGCCAATAACTCGCTTGACCTGTTGCGCAAAGTGGTTAGTATTTGGAACTTTTGCGACTTTTGCGCAGGTTATCAGTAGTAATGCGCACCTCTGCAAATTTGCGAGTCTTTTTCTGGACACCCATGGCTGATTGCTGTTTGGTAAGAAATTGAGGGTATCTTTGGTGTTTGACAGACTCAAAAAGTTATCGCACTAAGAAGATTCTGCCATGGAAAGTTGAAAAGCGGTAGAAGAGGTGGGGCTCTTCCTTCCCAGGTCACCACGCACGGACCAGGTCTATCAGTTGCTGCTCGACGCGTCTCTTTTCTCTGAGTCGCGTTAAGTGATTGACATACATTCTCAGGCTTCAGCTCACATTCGGAGGTATCATCAACGATTCCACCACAACAAAACATACCCAAAATGCCGTCCCAAAAACCTGAAGAACGTGGCGAATCGTCAAATTCTGCCTCAAAGGCAGCCCTCAAAGCTTCTACCAACGGTACCCCAAATTATGAACTTCCATGGTACGCTTGTCATAGTCCTGATGAATCTGCTCAATCGCTCACTGACAATCTCCAGGGTGGAAAAGTACCGACCGGTTTTCCTCGATGATGTTGTCGGCAACACAGAAACGATCGAGCGACTAAAGATCATCGCCAGAGAAGGAAACATGCCTCACGTTATTATCTCGGGTATGCCAGGTATTGGAAAAACCACCAGTGTTCTATGTTTGGCCCGACAACTCTTGGGTGATGCGTACAAGGAGGCGGTCCTGGAGCTCAATGCTAGTGACGAACGAGGTTCGTGCACCCCCCTTTTCTTAGGTCTTCAATTGACCGACAATGTATAGGTATTGATGTCGTTCGAAATCGAATCAAGGGCTTTGCCCAAAAGAAGGTTACTCTACCTGCTGGCCGACATAAACTCGTCATTCTCGATGAAGCCGACAGCATGACATCCGGTGCACAGCAAGCCCTGAGACGAACTATGGAAATCTACTCCAACACGACACGATTCGCATTTGCCTGCAACCAGTCCAATAAAATCATTGAACCCCTACAATCACGATGTGCCATCCTGCGATACGCCAAGTTGACGGACTCTCAGGTCGTTAAACGACTAATGCAAATCATTGAGGCTGAAAAGGTCGAATACAGCGACGACGGCTTGGCAGCATTGGTTTTCAGCGCCGAAGGAGATATGCGACAAGCCATCAACAACCTTCAATCCACATTTGCCGGTTTTGGCTTCGTCTCAGGCGACAACGTCTTCAAGGTTGTCGACTCACCTCACCCGATCAAGGTGCAAGCAATGTTGAAGGCTTGCTACGAAGGCAACGTTGATTCTGCACTGGATACACTCCGAGAACTCTGGGACCTGGGTTATTCAAGCCACGATATTATCAGCACCATGTTTAAGGTGACAAAAACAATCCCAACGCTGAGCGAACATTCAAAGCTGGAGTTTATCAAGGAGATCGGCTTCACTCATATGAAGGTACTGGAAGGCGTGCAGACACTGCTCCAGCTCAGCGGATGTGTTGTTCGATTATGCAAGATCAACATGGATCCTAAGCGCTTTCGGGTATAGGGTTAGAGGGACGAGTCTCGGCATGCGTGCATCACTGGCGTCGGAGTTGGTATTTGTCTGAGCAAGTGAGGAAAACATGGGAAAGAAATGTGATTTACACAGACGACTCAATGGTCATCTCTAATGTGACATATGTGCGCCGTTATACCCCCAAGCACTTTCAGTCAGAATTTTCAATCAAGTATCAAATGTACTTTGTTCCGTGCTGAAAGTGATTACTTGCCATCTCCCTTGATGTATTCTTCCTCAAATCGTTGCCGTCTGGCCTTGTCTCCCATTATCCTCCTCTCCATTCTTATTCGCTGCTCATATGCTCTGAGTCGTGAATCTGCCTCGATCATGCCTCCCGGCACCATACCACACATTTGCAGGTACCTAAAGTGGTCAGTGCTAGAAAGTATGTAATGTGAGATTCAACCCTACACTTTGAATTGAACCGTCATGGACCGATACAAGGGCGACCATATGTATCCCGCAGCACCCAGCACTGCAGCTCCTACTCCCCACTTCAAAGCACCTGCAATGCCTCCTCTGGCTGCTTCCCAGGCGGCATCGCTGGCCTCCTCACTCTTCATCGCATCGTGACTGCGCATGATGACGAATTGGGCAGGCCTTTGTAGTTAGGTGCCTCTGGGTTTCAGAAATCGAGAGAAGCCGTGAAACGACGAGTTGAATAGTCAATTGGAGAATGAAACAACGAAAAAAACTCTCCAAAACAACATCGGACGATAGTTCGTGAGCTTTCAAAGACCCCGAAGCCCGGACACCTCCGTTTCTATGACACACTTCTCCGGGTGTGGCGCGAGCTGCTCACTAGCCACACCTTGCCCTGATTCTCGGTGGAACGTCGGCCCCGCTAAAGCGGATTACTCATTTAATGGAATTTTTCCTCAAGCTCCCACCTTGTTTCCTTCCACACTCTTCCAAGGACCCAACAAGCTCCGGAACGAAGATGACACGCATGCAATAACCATGAATACCTGGTTGCCTGGTGTCGCATAGTCCCCGTGCTTCTTCTCTTCCTTTATAAAACATTCGCTGGACTTGTCACTCGATTTCTTTTTTCTTCCTGGTGTTGAAAGAAAAGTGCGCTTGATTCAGCTGCTGTTTTTCTATCTGCTACTACAATCACTACCTGTCATTTGTCGTTTGAGCAAAGTTGCCCAACATGGCTGACAACGTTATGGCCGCCTACTGGGATCTCCCACCCGTGTCTCGGTAAGTTACTCTTCGCTGTTGTACTTGAAGTACATCTTGCTAACAATCTTCAGGAACATTACTACTGCTGTCGTGTTGACTTCCATTGGCTGTATCGTTGGTCTATTACCAACGGGGCTTCTGATTCATCACCCGTCTTATCTTTGGATGTTCCCTCCTCAGATCTGGCGCCTCGTAACGTCCTTCTTCATCGAACTGAACCCACTCAACTTGCTCTTCAACGCGTTCTTCCTGTACCGTTACTGCACTCAGTTGGAGTTGGGAAACCCCCGTTTCCCGCGCAAGGTCGATCTCATCTACTACATTCTCTTCGTCTCTTTCGTAATTCTGGTAAGCTCTTGTCTACATACCCGTGCTCTGCAACTCTCCCACGTGTCCCTTTCAAACCCCCCTCATCTTATCTGCCCGGATAGTGCTTTGCATCTACAGCTATCACGGTTCCTGAAAATGAGGAAGATTACCCCTGCACTTCGGACCACCCATCATTCGCATTTCGGGATTGGTCTGCGGTGTGGGTATGGTGGGATGTCTATATGGATGGCTCGTGTGACTCCCAATTCACTCGAGTGGTTTTTTAGCTCCCTACATTTCTATATCATAGCAATAAAACATTTTATTATCCCAATCACGTACCCGTATGTCTTGTGCCTGTGCTGAGGTTAACGACGTCGCTAGATGATCGACTACCTTGCCGGCCTAACCAGCTTCATGTATATGAACGGTCTCATTCTCGCCATGGTGTACACCATAAGCCAGGACCAACGAGGCCAGAAGACGCAGTATCTTGTCCTCACCATCCCGGCCCAGGCTCTGCCAATCTGCATGATCGTTGTCGCTGCCCTCATGGCAGGACCTTCCAAGGCGATAGTCGAAGTCGAGGGTCTACTCGCTGCTCATCTGTACGACTTTCTCACCAGAATCTGGCCCGAATTCGGTAATGGCCCTCGCCTCCTGAGGATTCCTGCCTGGCTCGAGCGCCTCGCGCAGACCCCCAGGGTTCTTCCAAGAGCTTTCGGCACCGCTGTTCGACCTGCTAACACTGCTTCTACTGGAAGTAGCACTGGTGCCAACACAGGCCCGTTGCCAGACTCGTGGCGAACTCGTGGTCCAGGCAAGCGACTGGGTTGAAACAAGTTTTTAACATTCATAGTCAGTCACTTGCAGTGTGTAAATTAAGATAGAAGAATGATTATCGCTATAGACTCCTGCGCCCTGCCGTGTGTATCGTGACGATCTAAAGGGTACATTGCCCGGATATTGTGAATCCCCAGTAAGACAACTCCATGCTTTAAACCTAACATTCCTGTAAAATTGCAATTCTTGCGCCTTCATTCGTCATATGAATGCATAATATCTATTATCCATAAACGCGACTATTGCCGCTCAGCATTGGAGACTTGTTTGCCTCACGCCTCTTCAAGTATTCGTCGTTGAAACCAGCCGGTGCATTATCAGCCATGACTGGGCCTCCGCCTAACGGCTTGTCCTGGAAACGACTGTCCAGAATAGCTAAGGGTTTGGAGATCCTCAACTCTCGATGAGGATCGGCACTTAACGCTGAGATTGGTGTTGCTGACATCAGGTTGACCTCTGGTGGTGGTGGAGGAATATGAGCGTTCGGGATAATGAGTTTATGTAGGGAGGGAAATGAGAGTGAGGGCAACCTTGGTCTGGCCGCTTTTGAATTGGGTACAGGTGCAGGGGCTGCAACAACCACTGGCTCAGGGGTCTTTTCCTGTCGGGCGGGCGACGGGTTTCGACTTGAGACTGTACTGCTTGATGCAGCACCATTGGCAGGTTGAAGGTGAATGCCAAAATCATGCGTAGCATTGAGATAGGTTTGTAGTGCATAAGAATCGGGGGCATGCGTCTTGCGAGGATTGGGGGCAGTGAGAGGCTCGGG
Source organism: Fusarium torulosum (assembly GCA_900312805.1). Taxonomy (NCBI): domain Eukaryota; kingdom Fungi; phylum Ascomycota; class Sordariomycetes; order Hypocreales; family Nectriaceae; genus Fusarium; species Fusarium torulosum. Next base: position 28,895 of record ONZP01000381.1, read on the forward strand.
GAGTTTGCTCACGACTCGTGGAATATATGCTGGATGTGTTGGAAGAGCCGCATTAGGACCGTTGCTCTTCGAGTGTGGTGCGTAGTGGTAGCTAACTTGTGCATGTGAGTCCATCATGTCTCGTTCGGCAGAATCATAATACTGTGCATTGGACATGCTACGCATATGGCTACGCGCAGGGTCATGGACAGGTGGCGGACGCCGCCCGTGAGGGACATCCTGGAAGTATGATGACTTCTGGATTCCGTAGGTAGAACGGTGGTTCATTGGGGTATCCGGTGGCGGCGACTCAATCTTGATCCCCGCTCCTCGGCGCTGTCGGCTTCGTCGACAATACATGAAGAGAAGCCAGCCCAAACCAGCCAGACCTAGACCGCATCCTACTGCAATGCCGACAATGGTACCAGTGGTCATGGAACCAACAGGAGCACCGCCATCACCTGGAAGTGTCTCGTTGGTGTTTGGGTCGGTAATGTTGATAAGTGATGAAGTGAAGATTGTACCACTAAGGCCAACAATGTCGCCTTTCTTGGGTTCTTGCATACAACCAGCTCTCAACGCTACCAGAACTAAAGAGATGTTAGCAGACTGTTTTCACATGTCAAAAGTAAAGGTGTGACAAACAATTTGCGAGATACTGTTGATCAGACGTCGATTGCAAGCAGCCGATGCACTCCTTGTAGCTAGGGCTCTCCATGATCGAATCCTCGGCTTCGCAGTAGTCGAACTGATTATTCGTGTTCACCTTGAGTAATGATGTCGTCAAAGCATCTTTAAGTGACCCGCATGAGCTTTCGATATTGCAGGGCGAGTTGGTGGTGCCCGAGTCTACCGGACCAGGGTAAGAGTAGAGACAAACGTCAAAGGCGTATCGAACGTTGTCTAGAGTTTGGTAGTGTTAGCGGGTCTTCTAATACCGTATGCATTGCCTGGGTTGACATACAGAGAAACCAAAACACGTCGCTCTCGTCTTTCCACGTAGAATCACTCTTCTGCAGGCAATTAAGGCAGTTCTTAAACCTGATGCCATTCCCTGATTTCGAGTACTCCTCGTCTCCGCATACAATATCGGAAGAGTTTGTTGTGATAGTGTTGGGGTTGGTGAGGGTGGAATTTGAGCCGTCGGAACACAGAGCAGCGCACTCGGAATCGGGCGTTACTTGAAGAGCAAGTACAGACGGCAGAAGAGCCAGGTTGCTCAAGGCCCACTGAGAGATCCGCATGCCTGGTGATTTATGTGATGATGAGAGGTGTTGATACGAGGATCTGTTGGTTGGAACCGCCAAAAAGGTTGTGAGTCGATCAAGGTGAAGAGCCAAGCATGACAGGCGTGGGGTCTGTCAAGAATCGAATCCTTTGGCGACCTTATAATGGCAAGATGCTATAGATCTTGTTTGTTTTTCGCTTGAAACAAAGAAGATCGTTTCCTGCACTTCAACAAGAGATCGTAACGTCGGTGCTGGGAAACTATGTTTTGGGTATCATGGCAGTTTTATCAGAAGAGCTTCTGGAAGTACAGACGCCGTGGCGGCTGGAAATCTCCAAGGATTCCCGTAAGCACGCATGGTTCCCGAGCCTTAGCTCGTCCATTTCGGATCAAGTCTTGTTAGTGTTTTTAGAGAATATTGTTTCATAGGGTAGATAGTCGCCTGTCGACGACAACAAAGTGTAAAGGTGTGTCATCCCAGAATAGAAACTTCAACGTCAGGGATCAAAGTCCGGAGCCAATAGGCTCTCATGGTTTGGAGTATTGCTGGGTTGAGGCCATGTCGGCCACCAATCAGAGACTAGAGGGCTACTCTCTGGGCGGCTACAAAATAAAGAGTTTCTGTGTGCAAGGGTCGGGAGGGGCTTTAATGGCGTGTCAATCAAATCAAGATGCACCGGGGGAGCTTCGCAGACGCCGGCCCGTTGTGCGGCCAGGCCATTTTCGATATTGCTTGGCTGGGGAGAGTCTGAAAACCTGCCGAATGGATGTTTATGTGTTCTTGATGAGCGACGGAGATAACGTGAACTAGCAAAGGTTCCGAGGGGAAATAAGATTTGATCGACCCCAGATATTTGCTACGCAAAGAGAAAGATCGTCATGGTATCCCAGGTAAAGAAGATCGCGTAAGAGATGCCTGCTTCCAACATTCAACATTCAAGCACGTCATTCCATCTTACTGTTGGTTCGCGACAACAATTTATGCTGGGTCACACTCTTCCTATCTTCACTTGGCCCGTTCAATCCCCGACAATTCGCTTCATGATTGATCTCTCTCGGTTAGACATCAACTAAATTAGCTGAACTATTAAGCGCTCAGATTGCCGCAGACGCGACTAGCTTCATTGCTAGTCCTGAGTTTTTCCTTGCTCGCGTGGCCCCTGTGCTGCCCAAATTAGTATCATTCCTTCGTCGCTAATTAGCGATGTGACTGTGATAACAGCTGCATACACATTCAATATGCGGGTGCGTGACCTCTCCATCCGCTATTGGCTGAACTTTTCATCAGGCTGCCATTATGAAACACTGCGACCTTTGTTAAAATGAGAGGGGAAGTTGATGCTTTGTGCTTGTGAAAATCTAAGCGGTCTTTAAGGTATCAGACATTGTCGATTGGGTTTATTTAAGGTACTGCTGTTCCCAGCCATTTTCTTCCTTGGTATTACTAAGGGACTCTGATTACAACGAAAACGACACTCAACAATATCTTAAGGCACGACTCGTTGTCTCAAGCTTTCAGAGGCTGGTCGAGTCCAAGTCGTTAAGTCCCAGCATGTGACTTTCGATCACCCGAGACAAAACCTGGGAGTTTGTCCCAGAATATGGTAATAAGTATTGAGTCATTGACCCTTGAGTTGTTTATATGCGAGCTTTGTTCCGATGATAGCAGTTCACGCTGCTCCTTACCCAGCACTTCGAGATCGCTTTCGAGTTTTCCCTTCATCTTCTCTTGTCACTTCTTTCACTTATTGCGGCTTGTCTATACATTATAAGTGCTATTGCACGCCTTCCTCTCTTGCTTTTCAACGCATATCACCATTACTGTACCAAAGTACCGGACACTGTTAAATATTTATTTTTTCCTGGGTCGCCTTGGGGTGGCTATAAACTGATTCCTGAGTTTCCAGTACGGAGGTGAACTTATGTCTGTTAAGCTGTTCATCTGGCCTACATATTAATTACCAAGGTGTTGCGTCTCCAGTCCAGTGTGATGAATATGTTAGATGGTTTGACAACGAAGAGGAGAACAGTGTTAAGCTGCTCTCTTGCCAACACATCTGTCAACTATGAACAGCGCTCATGATGACGCTTAAGACAGGACTGGTGCGAGTCAATGAGATAAGAGCTCGAAGGCTTGAAAATAGTAGTACAATTATTGAGAGAATGGCCAGAAAGGCATAACAACATTCCCATGTGCTGTATTGACGAGAGTGGGAGGCCTCAAGCGAGTGTTGCGACATGGCGCAATGTGATTCTTACTGTCTGGTTTGTGTTGGGAACCATGAATGAGCTATTGTGGGTGAATCACATTGTGATGTCTTGTTCACAGTTTTGAGAATATGGAGTTGAACATAGATAATTGTGGCCTGTGTGTAAACGTTTCTCTTATTTGTATTTGATTCACTATTATCGTGGTCTCGGACATGCAAAAGTGACCATGGGAGATAATGCCAGACGTGTCTGTGAAGCACCTGATCATGAACTTACCCGGTAGCCATTCGGTCTCAGGTCGTGAATGCCGGCAACATGTAGTCTACCTTCTTCTTGTAGGAGACAATGAAATTTTAGAGAATGAGAGTCACTTTGTTCTTATTAGGTTACAAATTGATTGTGATTATATTTGCCTCTGCACATACCAATCTCGCAACTCACGAGTTTTGAATTTGACCGAACGACTACGCAGCAACATCGTCGACACTCACGTAACAGTGACCATAATCACCAAAAGTAGCGGTCAGGCTCATCCTGAACCTTGAGTAACGAAAGGAATTAGCTCGATAACCGCGACATTATGGTTTCAGGTCCAGCCATTACGCGCGGATATTGTGGCCTTTAAGCGCATTCGCGTGGCCGCCTTGGACATATCCAGTTAGGGCTTAAGCTCACAACGGCGATCTGATCACATGGCTGATAACTTGTGCATGTTTGCACTGGTGTGGTATTTTGCGTGGACAAATCGAGTATCGCAATGACAGAAACCTTGACTGGGTTTGCATTGCGAGGTAAACGAGGCGGGGAAGCGAACAGTGCTTTACGGGCAGGATGATCCTGAACAGCCTGATTGCTATGCCCAAATTTTCACTCATGCAGCGATAGACAGAGTAAGGAGGTGTCGGATTGCTATGCCATTGGCCGACCGTTGTTCTCGCTACCACAGACGAATAGAGGGCTGTGGTTTCGCGCCTGAACCGAGTTGTCGGAATCCAATAGTAAGAGAGCGCCCCTCTGTTAAATATCGAGGGTTGACGTGTAATGTGACGAAAGGAATAAAAAATAAAATTCTGGCGAGTATCCGTAATCTGTTGGTAGCTGTGCACTGTGCACAAATAAAGTCCACATGATCCTGCTGCATCTGCTATGTAGTGTTCGTAGGTAACTGAGGTTGATATCTCCCTCCTGCCTCAGTTAGTGGGCGTGAGACAAGAGAGTTAGTTAAGGTGGCCTGAGCTGACATGGTAAGGCAAGCTCTTCTATTAGAAAGATGTGCTAGGGAAGCTGTTTAAGCATTTAATCAGACGACTGACTGAATTGTGCCCTGGCAATATAATCCGATGACAGCATGTAATCGCGGGGAAACACAAAGTACCGAGCTGTCTTTGTCAACCGTCTGAGGCTGATCTCGGCAACAACCCGTTGCTGTCCCGGTACTTGTGGAGACTGGTGGGGCCGGATCTTTCGGTTTAATGATCAGGCCTGTCAGGCTGTAAATTCGTTTCCTCTTGCCTCACTAGGCTCACCAACATCTCTAGCCCCAACGGAATCTCAAGAACTAATACTGCACAAGAAGCAGTACAATCAACGAATTATTATCTTATTGAACTAAAGGCTTGCTTCTTCTTACTGCAGTGCTTATGAAGCTAGACACCTTTGACGGATTAAGGTGCCGAGCACGTGGAGTGCAACAGGGCGCCACGGGAATAATCCTAGGCGACATCACATCACCAGCAACAGGAGCCTATTGCCTTACAAGGCACAGTTCTATACATACCTCCTGACAGGGTGAGAATGTAAACACTTTGAGGGTATGCGGGGCGCACATTGAAGCACCCGGAAGATAAATGAGGGCCTAATGCTTTCATCGATGAGATTGGTCGTGAATAAGCTGTACTGTACACGACTGAGCAACCCTGGTATGCCATTTCGACATGATCCGATGTTCGATACGTAGTGACGCAGAAATCCGTTGGATTTGAACCTTGCTTGGCAGAATGAACAGACGCATTAAGGAAACGCCCGCTAATCAAGGCCACATTCTGCAGAAGTTTGCTCGTGAGCTTCCACAATCAAGCTCGACAACCAGTTGAAATGGGAGGAAGCGCCCAAGCTGGGATCGTCACTAGCAGGGGCCCCGAGTCGGCCCTAGGGGAAAGGGTCCCCTGTTCCCTGCCAAGCCCCATTGAAAGCGCTTAACGGGTGGCCACAATTGGGCTCAAGTTTCCACAGCCGCACCTTCTCCCCGCCGACCGTTTCTCCACCGTCTGCCTCATTGCCCACCATCACATTGAGCAGCCTACAGATGCTCAGCGCTATGATGGGCTGGAAATGATCATGAAGTGGCAGCTAACACAACCAACATACATAATGCCATGACCATACAACCAACAGCATTACAGGGGCCTGTTAGCATATCCAGCCTCCGGGCCTCACTGTGTCTTATATCGCTCTAGCCCTTGGGGTCTGCGCTAAATCCATTCCCCTCCGCTCTTAGTGTCTTGAGGTTGCTTTCCATCATCTCTCCCATTTACCCACCTCCTCCGACCTTGTCAGCTCTCATGTTTCGTTGTTGATTTCATTTTTGCGCTTTTTGCCTATCTTGTTTTCGATTCATTCTTCTTCGCGATCACGAAGTCGCTATTAAGGCCTTCAGACCGAGCCTTTCAGGCGCTGTCAGGCGCGTTGCTGTTGCGGGGTTATATCAGCTGTCGCAGACATGAGAATCGGTTGCTTGCAGTTCGCGCCCCAGGTGGGAGATGTCGACAATAATCTAAATCGAGCGGATGCCGTTCTGTCAAGAGCGAATCCTGACGACTTGGATGTTTTGGTACTACCCGAGCTGGCTTTCTCTGGTAAGTCATTTATGGAAATGCTTCCTCTATACAACTATGCTAATTTTGATAAGGGTATAACTTCAAGTCACTACAAGACATCACCCCGTTTCTCGAACCCTCCGGCTCCGGTATCACATCTCTCTGGGCCAGGACAATCGCTCTTAAGTACAACTGTGTCGTCACTGTTGGATACCCCGAGAAAGTCGACGTTTCTCCAAAATGGCCTACCGGACCCGAATACTACAACTCGGTCATCGTCGTCAATGGAGATGGTGAAACAATTGCCAACTACAGGAAGTCCTTTCTTTACCAAACCGATGAGACATGGGCACTTGAAGGCAACCGTGGATTCTACGATGGCTTTATTCCCGGACTTGGAAACACCAGCATTGGAATTTGTAAGTCGTCCGTAAAGATATTTTATATCCTTTTACTAACAGCTCACAACAGGCATGGATATCAAGTTTGTATTCATTATCCACAGTGTTCGATCATGTATGCTAACAAGAACTAGTCCCTACAAATTTGAGGCACCCTGGCACGCCTTTGAGTTTGCATTTCACATCTTGGAGGTGGAGTCCAACCTGGTCATCGTCTCCATGGCTTGGATGACCAGAGAAGATCCACGACGGTTCACTCGTATGCCTAATGAACCCGATATGGAAACCTTGACATACTGGGTCACCCGACTTGAGCCCCTCATTCGCTCAGATAACCAGGATGAGATTATTGTTGTCTTTTGTAACCGCTGTGGAAACGAGGATGAGGTTCTGTATGCCGGAACGAGTGCAGTCGTTGGAATTCAGGATGGCGAGGTCAAGGTTTATGGCCTCTTGGGACGCGGAGAAAAAGAACTGTTGGTCGTCGACACCAACAACTCGCCATACGCCAAACTTGTATATCGACCGGAAACCGGAGGCTCTGGTATGGAAGCTCCTGGCCATCTTGAGCAAGCCAACAAACCAAACGACAACGACAAAAAGAAGAGCGATTCGAAGACTGCCCCAAGCGAAAAGCCCAACAGCCAACCCAGCAACTCGAAGTCGGAAACCTCAAGTGGAAAAGACAAACCCAAGTCACCATCGGCACCACTGCCACCGCCGCCTCAACTTCCTGATGACTTTACGGTGAATTCCCCGACTGGGTCGACAAAAAAACGACACCCACCGGATATCACCATTCCCAAAGAGCAGGCAGTGCCGAGATACAACTCAGCGCGATCCCCTGGAAACGATAGCCTCAACATCCCGACACCATCCGCCCCCAGCCCTACTCCCATGGCTCTTCGACCTCGACTAATTATCCCCGAGTCGCCTCCAATTCTCCCCCACCAATACCCTCCTGACCATCCCATCAGTGCTGCATCGTTGAGATCGGAGAGGTCCATTCGATCGATTGAATCCGTCAAGTCTGATCAGTCTGAAGCTTCAACAAGGACTATTCGCACAAACCCTCGACCCCCAGAAGAGAGCACACCTTATCCGGACAGCGGCGCACCCTTGAGTGGGTATCCAGCAAACTTCTTTCCTTCAGACAAAGTCATCTATGGCGGCGAAGTCACTATTGATAGTGCTGGGCCCTTTAGTCCCAATACTCCGTTTGAAGACATTTCCCCGATCTCGCCTGAATCATACTATTGGCGGCCAACTGACCACATGATGCGGACACCTCTATCTGCTGGTGGCTGGACACCTGGTACACCTATTGGAAGAAGGGCTGAGCCATTTCCCTGGCCGGCCATCACGGGAAAAGCGTACCCTACAAACCAGAGCAGCACTAAAGACCGTGCGAAGGATAACGCAACCCCAAAAGACTTGAGACAGCTTAATTCACAGTCTCCGCAATCGAACTCCTCGTCAAATCGAACCGCCAAGAGTGAGAAATCCACTCGCTCAGGATCTTCCGTGAACTCGAAAGGTAAGGTTCAACGCACCATCAAAGAGAACCAATCTTTCGAGCGACCGTATTCCCCAAAGTCCCGAAATGCCAGTCGTTCAAGACCACATGAGAGGAGTGGTTCTGCACTCGGCGACCGAGAAACCAGTGCAGCAATTTCAATACACTTGGAAGGCATTTCGCTGCGAGCTGAATCCGCAAGTCGGACGCGGGCAGGTTCTGCCTCCGGTACACCTGTTGGTGAACGCGTACAATCTCCTCAGTCTAGGAATGGCAGCCGCACACGCTTGGGCGAAGCTGTCAGCCTCCAGCCGGAGCAACATATGATCCGTATTGCTGCAAGCCCCAGCATTCTCAAAGAAGATCAGCGGAATCAATATCAGTCTCTGTCCCGCGTAGCCCACCACCATCGGAGCAACTCCTTCGCGTCAACTCGAACTCCTGTTCCTGACGATGACCGTTCCAATACACCCAAGTCGGCAATCAATGTGGCGCGTCCAGCCTCGCGTGCTGCCAGCCGAGGCCGGACTCCTGGCCCAAAAGTTTCTCCAACAAATGGCGCTGTGGTGCCGGTCTTGCCAGCTGCTGAGAGAACATCGTCGGCAGACTCGACGAGGAATGATAGACTCCATAGTCGTATTCACCAAAACGGAACCGGAAGTCGTCAGTCTCGAACGGGCAGGAATCCATCTGCCAACAACGGTCGCCGCAAATCAGACGAAGGTACCACAGGACAGTTTGAAAGAGTTGAGGCTATTCTCTGCCCCAGCTGTCCGGTACATGGCAGGCGGTCATCGTCGGGCGAAGAGCCTAATGTTGGGGCCCCAGCACCTGTACCACAATCACCCCCACAGCCCTCCCCCATTCCGAGGCCAGCCTCGAGCACTGGCCTGGCCCAGCACCTTCAGCCCGAACAGCTTGAACCTCGCCGGGCATCGTCAGGCGACACCATTCAGCTTACCATTGACCAGTCTATCCCTGATTTAAGTAATGTCACTCAATCGTCTTCCCAGAACGAGGCTGCTGAAGCCAGTGACTGCGGGTCTTTTGCAGAGACACTTCAAACAATCTCCACCCCTGGACGGTCTCCGGCCACCCCTTCCTTCAATCCATCAACGCCCAAGGCAATAATCCTCAACACAAACGACTTGGAAGTTGAGCCACTATTCAATGGTAGCTTGGATGATCCTGGGAAAACACCAACATCCCGGTGTGCTGAGGTCGCACCTCAAAGTACATCCAGCGTGTCCCCAAAATCCGTGGCCTAACTGCCACAGTACGAAGTTTATACATTTGCACTATCATTCTTTACACACGTTTCATTTGGTACTTGGGGTTTATTGTTGCATCAATCGACTGATTGATGGTTTTTATGGGTATGTGGACGATTTGATATGAAGAACAAGATAGAGATAAGCGGGTTCCGGAACATTGCTGCCCTCGCGAGTAGGTGGCAGCTACAATACCATGGGTGTCATGCTTTTGGGAACCCATTGGGTTGCGAGTGGTGGACTTTTGGGATATCACGTTTCTTGCCCCATTATAGACGGTGGTGCAGTCTACTATCAGGTATCTGATTGTTTGCCACTGACCTCCCTCCAACTTGCGCGTATGGGTTTCATTTGTTGGATAGCGTTGGAATGAAGCAGGGAGTTTGTGGCCTAGGTTTTAGTCAATGATGACCATAGTTTTCAATACAAAGTTAGGTATTTAAAAGGACCGAGCAAACACTTATTTTGAGGCATATACACGACCATTCACGCACTTAATTATTTATCGAAAGAGTTCAAATGCATGTTCGTGTTGCTGAGGAGATGGCTTTAACCTAAATGCTCGCTTGCCAACATAAGTACGCCCTTTGAGCATGTTTTGAAGCACCCACTGTGGCTCGCAATCAATAGAAGATGAGAGGTTCAAAGGCCATATGTTATTGTACTCGGGGCATATGTATAAACCTTCAAAGTGATACCAGAAACCACTCAGCACTGAAGCTTGTAGCCCAACAGCTTGGACACGTAGATAAACTTATAGTTAAGCTTTACTTACAATGCCTTCAATCGTCATATTTGAGCCAACTCTAATTGAAGTCCACGTAGGGCAGATTCTTTGAAGCACAATATAATGGCAATGCTTTTACCATATTCTAGAATGTGAGTTCATCGCTATCGACACACAATACATCTTTACAGAACATCGTCAGGATGACTGAAACAAATATCCACATACCAGATCTCTCTACTTCCTACGCCATCATCGGGAGCAGCTCAAGAGTCGACATCGGGAGAAAATTATCTCAATCCCTCTACCAATGCACCCGTGTAAACGTGGGAAAACATGTTGGACAGGCCATACCACCTCCTGGTTATCTCGAGGAGCTCAACTCCGATGAAAGCAATGTGACATTTGCATTGAACAACGGCACCGTAGCTATGAAGCTGGCCAAGGATTTCTTCTCCCTCGAACTCTGGCATGACTATTCTATGTCGAAGCACATATGCGACGCATTTACCCTATTCAACATCACCGGAGTGAATTTCCCAAATTTTAACAGTTATACACCAAGGGACGACAGCAAGATTTGGGCCGATATACCCCACGACTATTGGTTCTCTACCAATGCCTTCTTGACCGAACGGATACCACCAATCCCGGCTAGTCTTCAAATTTCGTTAAGAATGGCCTTCTATAAAAGGCTTAACGATGTGCCAGTAACAGATGACCTGGTAAGCCACGATTGTCTGGTGCCGCTGTACTTTGGTTCTCTTGAGGGCAAGGCTCAGCACTTGGGGAATGGGCCACTACACAGCTTCGAACTTCACCTCAATCATATGATTGAGTTGAATCTGGACAACCCTTTCTACTTCGCCGTAGTTAGAGACATGGCAACTACTCTGGCAGCTCTACACTGGGTTGCAGGTACGGCTGCAAATGGTGTCAAGTTCGTTCTGGGTGGTCCTCGAGTAAGTCAGAGGCGTGATGCCACCACTGCCGGATACGATCAAGTCTTTGTCTGGGCATATAACTTTGACGAGGCAGGATGTATACCGTTAAGCGAATCTGGCGTGGCAATGGCAATTGACGCATATATGAGCAACGAACCGTACTATCCAAGACCTTTCCAACAGGACCCTACGGCCAAATACATCTGGCTTGTTTTCAAGGAAGCCTACCTGAGCGTATCTAGGACTATATTCGCTTCCTGTGATTCCTATTGGCGCCAACTTCCTCCTCTCTTCATAAAAGGGATCGAGGATAAGCTAAGGGGCAGGAGCTGAGTTACTAAGTCGTTGTGAGCTTATAATATTGGGGTTATTTGCTTTGCTACTGGGTTGTCGTTGTGTATTTATTAGCCGGAGTGCATTGTTGTTGAAAGCAGTATCCAATTAAAGCTATGGGATAAATAATTGGGTGGCAGTTTGTATAGGTTTATTTTCCGTATTTCCGAATATGGTAGATCATTTTCCTTGTTAGATGGTATAAATTCCGTGGCCTAGAAAGGACATGAGGAGATGAATCTGGGGGTGATAGTTAAAATGCGCACCATACGACGTGTTCGCAGAAAATATTATGAGGGCTATGTCGCTATGAGAAATGTTTTGCTGCAGTATGCACGCACTTTGAAGCTAGCAGCAGCTCTCATCACCAACGGTCCAAGTGGGTCACCCGGCCCCGGGAGACCTCCGCTAGACTTCAGTGCTTCGGTAGCGTGCCCGGACAGGGGCTCTCTCCTCCATGATTGATCCTGTTGCCGCCGGAGCTTGTGAGCTTGTGTGAAAGTCCAGGGGTCCATGCAGAGACCCCACGGGCCCTGGACAGAGGGGGCTGGGCGATGCCAGTGATAGCGACTCTGAGTGGTTGGACCCCTCACTTCTCTAAGAGGGAAGAGCTTGCCTCAACACCAGAAACCAACTGCGGTAAGTGTCTAGAGTGTGATGATGCACACCGCGCCCCTTGTCGTCGACCAATCCTGTCCCTTTTCTGCCTCCAGCGAAGTGCCACTGTAGTGACTTGTAGTGATTGTAGTCACTGTACCGTGGGATCTTCCAATCGTGTTTTCCGCCCCCAGATGTTCTACATGCGCCAATCATTGTCCCGCGCGACAAGACCATGCACGGCCATGTCGGCACATTCAAGAACCGGCGGCTGCACTCTCTTGTTACGGCGCCATTGCAACTCATCACTCACATCATTCACTTGTTTCCACTCCTAAAACATAGCTTCTATCGAACGTTTTGACCTCTTGCAACCGCTTTGTTTGCGGTGCCACGGTGCTGCAGCATTTCCCACCGTTTTCACACCCTTAGTTCAGGTACGCGGTATATGTCAATCACATCTGACGGGCGGTTCAGTTGTGTCTCATCATTGTTATAAGAGCACTACGACCATCGTTATCCCGCCCCCAATCGCCTGGCGTATCAGAAAAAAACCAATGTTTTAAAACTTGTGTCGGCATCTATGTAACACAAAAGAATCCTGCTTTTCGATAAAGGTCCCCGCTCTGGTCGAGTCTATTCCGAAACCTGCGGCCTCAACTCATAGCCTGCAGCCCACGAGCTGGCCACGTTCTTCTCCAACAACTTTAATTCTCTTACGATGAAACTACAGACGTTAATACCAGCCTTGGGCTTTCTCAGCCCTGTCGTCGCCATATTGGTCGCAGACAATTCGCCTTGCGGGACGCTGTGCGGTAACGTTCTTGATGCAACTACGGCCGACGATATTGTCTGCCAGGAAGACGACTACAAGAGCGGCGCAGGAATCGTCTATCAGCAATGTGTCGCATGCGAGCTGAGCAGTGACTATCATACAAAGAAGAATGAGACCGACCTACAATGGTTGCTCTGTAAGCCCGCTCATTCGTTGCTGTTCTATTTACCTCGCTAACATGACATGCTTCAGACAATGTCCGCTATGCAGTTTCGTATTGTTTATTTGGCGTTCCTGGTAACAACAAGATTATCAATACTCCTTGTTTAACCTCGTAAGATTCCCCTTCTACAACTATAGCCAATTCGGAACTGACAGTCTTGGCAGAAAAGCCTGTGGGCCTTTTCGTCAGGCCGTTGAACACAAGAATCTGTCCTCGAATATCGAAAGCTATGAGTATTGCGACGACTGGCCGGTACACGACACACCTGACTTCAACGGATGCACAGATTGTCTGCGCGCGGGTGACAACCATTATTTGGCTAACTGTAAGAACTTGTCATTCGACCAAGAATATTGGACCAAGTGCTGATACGTTACAGTCTTCACTCTCCTCCAAGCCGGATGTGAGCAAAAACCAGCACCTGGTGTCGAAATCTCCATCGAAGGCGGTGTCTTCTCACAAGACATCGTCAACATCACCGAGCCTTCACCTGTTGCCTCGCTGGACCCAGACTGGCTCGATCAGGGCCCCATTAGTCTAAGTGCCAAGGTCGGCATCGCTGCTGGTGGTGTTGTCTTCATCTTGTTCACCCTTGGCTTCTGTATTGTCTGGCGCGGTAAGAGACGGAGAAGGGCATTTCTGCGACAGCTCGAGAACCGACCCCGTGCCAAGGGCGGTTGGCCAACCCCATTGAACATCTCCAACGACATGCGAGAAACGCCCTTGAGCCAGAAGCCTCTCAGAAGCTGGGATGAATCACCCATCAGTGCTCGATCTGAACACACGTTCCCAAGATATATCTCTCCCTACGGTTCTCAATTCAGCAGCCCCGTCAGCGCTACCGAGCTGCAACTGGCCCAATGGCCTGTGATGCACCCCAGCCAACAGCCGCATCCACCAATGCCTAATCACCCATCGAACCCTCACTTATACCCTGAGATGTTTCCCAACATGTACAAAGCTGATCCGAGCCCCGCGGGTTCCCAGATCGGAGTGGCTCTGGGTGGAGATGATTCTTCACTCAACACGCCTCAGTCAAAGGGCAAAGATCGTGAAGAGTCGTACGAGATGTACCCCGTGGAAGGCCAAATGCATGGTGCGATTGGGATATATCAGACCGGACCCCCACAAGGGCCATATTCGCCACAGGAATACTTCAATTATGAAAACGGGCGCCAGGGGCAGACCTATCAAGGTCAAGGAAATGGATATGATAACATATATGAGGACGATACGAGGGGAAGAAAAATGTAATGCAGGCGAAGAGACCGAATTTATGCGCCCACGATTAATGTACATTCCCAGATAGGGTGCTTGGAGTTTAATATCGGGAATACCAATTTCATTTTCAACTGTGTGCTTACTTAATCTCTTGTACTGTTCCTGATGACTACCGCACCACGTTGTGACCCCAATGCAAGTGTACGATGTAGACCTACTGAATCTCAGGCGTACGAGGGCACTATTCAACCAATACGTCCACAACACAATTCAAATCACATCAAACGCAAATGCAAACTTCTCCGGCTCAGAAGTATAGGGTAATCAGTGTTGATCAAATGCATAAAAACGAGCAAGAGCTTGATGGTGGCGTGGTGGATACGTATGGCATTTGTTGTGGCTAGAGAGTCCTCACTGAATACTATCCAGTTTCTGGAAGAATACTATCAAAACATACTGTATTGTCCGACCACGCTATTGATTGAGAAAAATTGAGAACATATCTAGAGAGGCACCTCGGCTCCTGAGTATAGGGTAGCTTGGATAGTGTGGCGCTTGCTATAGAGGCTTCTATGGCTGAAATGCAGCCAGTTAGCCGAGGTAGCCAGATTGAGTATAGTATCTAATTGCCGTTATATACCGAGCAGATGTTGTGGCAATTCGTCAATCCAGGCATCACCATCCCATTCTTAGGGATGATGTTGTCTCCATGGAATGTGATGATAGTATGTCTATTGCCAGATCCAAGTAGTTCAGCACTGTCCTTTATCTCTTCCAGGACGGCTCTCATACCGCCCCTTTCGACACGAAGGATGTTAAATCCGGGATGTTCGTCTGTGAGGACAAATTTGGTGATACCATTTTCGATCCCACAAAGAGAAAAGTCGATCAACAAAGGTGTTGATTGGCTCACAAGAAGCCGTGACCACTCGGGTCGACATGTTAGGTTGTTGTTCAGCATAACTTTCGGCAAAAACAACAGTTGAGTTCAGGGTGAGCATATACTCAATGCTGAACTTAGGGTCGCTTTCGATCAAATGAGAGCATTTGCTCCAAATTTCACCTGTGCGAAGCCATTCCAAGTTCTCTGGCCTCGACACTGAGAAAGGCTGGCGAGAATCTCTTGACACGACATAACGGTGATGTGTGATGTGATCACTGACCCCATGTTCGCTGCCTAGTGCAATTTCGTGATGTTGGGTTCCAGCCGATTCTCGATGATAGATTTCTTGAAGACTAGCATAGCGAGTACGATCTGGAGATCCTGATAGGCCGTCCCGCAAAGGATATCCCATAGGACTTGGGCAAGGAATCCGACAGCGGGTGGCAGTTGGACTTATGCTCCTGGGCGGATTCCTCTAACTTGACTGTACGGAGTACCTTCATATAGTCACGTGATTGGTAGAAGCTACTTTTATCTTGGTGCAGCTGGATTCTAGAGACTTTACTATCTCAACTATCTCAATGACTTGAGAAAATGACCGCCAATGATGAAGGCCGAGGATCGTCTGGGCTTCTTGGGCGTCTTCCAGCCGAATTGCTTAATCAAGTAGTCTACGAACTGCACAACATCGACTTAAAACATCTGCGCCAAACATGCACTTATTTCAAGGATGCTACGCATCTTCGCCTTAACCGCCTCTTTCTTTCGCCTAATTTGCGCGATATAGAGGTCTTCAGAGATGTTGCGGATCACGAAACCTTTCGGCTCAAGGTCACAGAGATTATTTACGATGATGCACGTTTTGATCCAGCCCACGAAATGGAGTGGCCCTCATGGTATGACGAAGAAAATGATATCGGTGAGGTCACTGGAGTTCCTGAATGGTATCGTTACGTCTACTGTCAGAATCGCGGAATGATTAGGAGGTACAATCCACACCATAGCCAAGTCAAGGAAGCCTTTGAACATCCACTCAGCCCAGCAGAAGCATTCAAGCATTTCAAGAGATTATGGCAAGAACAACAAGAGACGATTGCCACGAACAGAGACGCCGATGCGTTAAAGTATGGGCTGCTACGTTTCCCCAATCTGAGAAGAATAGTAGTTAGTCCTGCGGCTCATGGAAGACCTGGGCTACCCTGGTATCACACTCCCACTATCAGATCACTCCCACGCGGTCTCCTTTACCCTATTGAGCGTGGATGGCCTCTTACACGGATGCATTCTAACTTTCCCGAAGCGAGGGATTGGGATCGCTCGGAGAAGGATAAATGGCGCGGCTATTGTCTCGTCAGTCGCATTATCGCCCAATACCTACGGGAGAACCCAGAGAGTAAATTTGCCAACTTGGCTATTAATACCAACCAGCTTCGGACAGGTATCAGTTGTCGTATATTTGATGACGCTGAGAACAGCGAGATCAAAGACCTGGACACTATCCTAAGTCATCCTGGGTTCGCGGGCCTCGACCTCTCCCTACACTGTGGCAACCAGTATAAGATGAACTGGTGCTCTTTTCGAAGTAACCATTTGCGGAATACGCTTGCCAACGCGACGGATATCCAACATTTTAGTCTATTCACTAATGTTGCTTATGTTGACGACTTCGATGACTCTGATGGAGAGGAAGGAGACCACTTTATTCCTTTGCATAGTATCTTCCCTGTTAACGACTGGCACCAACTTCGACATTTCGGCCTTTCTCGATTTATCGTTAAAAAGGACGATGTTATCAAATTTCTCGGAGCTTTACCGCCAACCCTGGAGTCTGTTGAGCTAAGCTTCTTTATCTTTATGCCCGATAGTGGCGACTATCATAGCTTGGTGCATGATATGCGAGAACAGCTGGGTTGGCGCGAGCGGGGCGCAGAAAACCAGCTCAAAATAGTTGTTCGCGTTGAAGTTCGATATGCACAGGGTCTTGGCGGTGCGATGATGGATGTTAGCCGGGAGGTGACCAAATTCATATATCAAAACGGTGAGAACCCATTTAAAGAAGATGAGGGATGTGTTGAGAATCCCTATATTCCTCATAGTGATACGCCTGAAGGTAATGGGAGGCTCTTGGATGCATTTGATCCCAGTTTTGAGGAACCTAATGTTAGCAGTCCTGCATTGCAAGCTTGATAGATACAAGTGCTATGGAGAAATCAGAGGAGGTTCTGCGACTACGAGAGACAAAAAGCGCAGAGATATATGGCCAGTAACTGGGACCGTGCATGATTACTTGGCCGTCGCGTTTGTGTATTACCATAATAAACAGGAAACCACTACTTGGTTACAACTTAGGCAGTGGTTGGGAAATTGAAAAGAGCTACTTCCTAGGCTCGGAATAGGCTTTGATTGCAGTAAAATCTGTTGAGGTATCATATGATATATGAATCAATATATGTACAGAGATCAGACCAAACCCGTTTCCCAAACATCATCCATGAATGTGAGGACCACAGACCGAGAGAACAATTCATCAACCTGCTCTTCCTTTCTCTCGCAGTTAGAGAAGACCAATTGATAAGAAACCATCTTGTTCACTTCTCAGGGCTCCATATCGCCAGCCAGACAAATGAAGGTTGTTTATTTGCCACAACGTATCTAATATCTACCAAATGCCCTTGATCGAGCCAAGGTGAGGGCATGCTCCGGCAATGCGAATCTTCTTTTGGTTGACGCTGATGTTCTGCCTTGTCATCATAGTCGATACCTGGGGAATCCACGGCAGCATCCCAGTATCCGCCCACGCTTAATCATAGAGTGGTGGATATATGTGGTATTTATTATGGCTGGAGCGCACCAAATTGGTCGAGGTAGCCCGATCAGGCATAGTGTCCAATTGCCGCCACACACCGGTCGCAGCTTCCTTCCGGCCCCCACAATGAAATCCGCCCAGAGAAAAAAAAAATTTGGAAGCTTCCAACCACCACACCGGGCAAGACACTGAGGAAATTTACGATTCGAACCTTCCGTTTCTTCCCTCCTGTCGCATAGAAGCACCTTCCGCGCTTGGCCCGGCATATCACACAGATTCCTAGAAAAAGGAAATCACATCCCCCCCTTCAGACAAGATGACCAAGGAAGTCGCGGTCGTCAAGAAGACGATAACAGAGGAGGATGAGTACACCATCAAGCCCCAGGCGACCACTCCTTCCCTCGACACCAGCCAGTGGCCTCTCCTCCTCCAGAACTACGACAAGCGTGAGTCTCCTGATGAATTGACGTCTTTGCGACGTGTTTTTTGATGCTTTTGGGGCATTTTTCGAGACCCAATGGCTCGCCTTGTTTCAAGATTCAAATCGCTAACGAATGACCTTCAAAACTTGCAGTCCTTGTCCGAACTGGCCACTTCACTCCCATCCCCAATGGCTGCTCTCCCCTGAAGCGCGACCTCAAGCAGTACATCAGCTCTGGTGTCATTAACCTCGACAAGCCTTCCAACCCTTCCTCTCACGAGGTCGTCGCTTGGGTCAAGCGCATTCTTCGGTACGCAAAAAAATTCAAATCACTACCGCGTCAATGCGCGCGTCAAAACCTCTGCTAACCATACTTTAACCTATAGATGTGAGAAGACTGGTCACAGCGGTACCCTCGATCCCAAGGTTACCGGTTGCTTGATTGTCTGCATTGACCGCGCCACTCGTCTTGTCAAGTCTCAGCAGGGTGCCGGAAAGGAGTATGTGGCTGTCATCCGCCTCCACGACAAGCTGCCCGGTGGCCAGGCTCAGTTCGCCCGCGCTCTCGAGACCCTCACCGGTGCGCTCTTCCAGCGTCCTCCTTTGATCTCTGCCGTCAAGCGTCAGCTCCGTATCCGAACCATCCACGAGAGCAAGCTCATCGAGTTCGACAACGACCGTCACCTCGGTGTTTTCTGGGTCAGCTGTGAGGCTGGTACCTACATCCGAACACTCTGTGTTCACTTGGGTCTCCTCCTCGGTGTCGGTGGCCACATGCAGGAGCTTCGACGTGTTCGCAGTGGTGCCATGGACGAGTCCAAGGGTCTTGTCACTCTCCACGACGTCCTCGATGCTCAGTGGCAGATGGACAACACCCGCGACGAGTCTTACCTCCGCAAGGTCATCTCTCCTCTTGAGACTCTCCTGACCTCTTACAAGCGTCTGGTCGTCAAGGACAGCGCCGTTAACGCTGTCTGCTACGGTGCCAAGCTCATGCTTCCCGGTCTCCTGCGATACGGTAAGTTCTAACAAGTAACCACTTCTGTTGCAAATCACTAATTCCGTTGCAGAGTCCGCCATTGAGCACCACGAGGAGGTTGTCCTCATGACCACCAAGGGTGAGGCCATTGCTCTGGGTATTGCTCAGATGTCTACCGTCGAGATGTCCACCTGCGACCACGGCGTTGTTGCCAAGGTCAAGCGTTGCATCATGGAGCGCGACCTTTACCCCCGCCGATGGGGACTCGGCCCCGTTGCTCTTGAGAAGAAGAAGCTCAAGGCTGATGGCAAGCTCGACAAGTTCGGCCGTCCCAACGATGCCACTCCCGCCAAGTGGAGCTCCGAGTACAAGGACTTCGGCGCCCCTGCCCCCGATGCCTCTGTCGCCGCCGCTGCTGCCACTCCCGCCACTCCCGCCAAGGCCTCCTCCGCTGAGGATACCCCTATGGAGGAGGCTGCTGCCTCTTCGCCTGCTGCCGCCGATGACAGCAAGGACAAGAAGCGCAAGAAGCACGATGGCGAGACTGCCGAGGAGAAGGCTGAGCGAAAGCGACGAAAGGCCGAGAAGAAGGCGGCCAAGGCTGCTAAGAAGGCTTCCAAGGGCGAGGCTATGGACAGCGATAGCGACTAAGATATTGCAGGCTATGACGTTGGGTATGGGCCTGACCCAGAAGGCGGACCTTGATACCCGAGACGTAGGGTCTGTTGGAAAAGAGCGGGTCTACGTGCTGTACCATATTCTCGCATATCGTGCCGTTTTTGCTGTTTGAAAAATTGTTTTGGGGATATAAAGGCGTTTGGTTCGAAATCCTGGTTCAAGGAGTAGATGCAAGGCACTCAATGCAAAGGACGATAAAAACTAAACCATGTCTCCAACGGGGAATCTCCTGAATAATGTGATTGCTTGACGTGATACAGGTTTTTGTCTTACCATTGTAGTTTATGCCTATGACTGTCATGTGTGAGTCGTGATGATGTGTAGTTTGGGGAATACCAACACATGGCGCATAATGTAACGGTCACGGTAATATCACGACTCGCTAAGGGTATGGTATAGTTGGATCTTGAGCTGAGGTTCCATTATCTGAAACGTCTAGAAGGTCTAGGCAATGCATGTGTTGTCATAAGCAAAAAACTATGAGCAGAGACTACTGAATGCATGATGACACATTTTCTGGGTACACGACAGAGAAGGAGGCTGAAATGTTCATGTCAGTTGAGGCGAGGTTCCACAAAAGGAACATTTTGATAGTCTCTGATACGCAGAGTCTGGTAACAATCCATCCAATGTCGTATTAGTCGCAGATCCCAGAAAGGAACGGGTCTTGGCCAGACAAAACATTGGATCTGGTGTGGAAAACATGGGACGAATCAGGGCTCAAGCTGCATATCTCGAGTAACAACTGTCCCTGTTTCACCATTCAAAGGGGGGGTAGACGACCACGACAGCAACTTGTTCGACCATAAAAAAAACCAGAATTATCAAAGCGTCACAACTCTATCGACCAACGCATGACACAGCATGAAGCATAGAGGGCGAGACCCCCTAGCACTAGGCGTTTATTAAGACCCTTAATATATCGGTCCCTTGACTTTTTGCTTGTTCCCTACGGATATTAGGGAGGATCTTAAAATAAATAAAAAATCGTCCCAAGCATTGGGCGCGTAGTTGATTGGGGGGTTTGTCCTGCATGAGAATGCATAGCAAAGATGGCCAGGTTATCAACAGGCCCCATGACTTGGCCCGCTGGGCTATCATGGAAAAGAGATGTGTATAAAGTCAAGGGGTTAGGGAGAGAAAACTGGGAGGTTAACTTTTGTGCTTGCTCGCTTGTAAAGCTTTTTGACGTCAAAGTTTTTGGAAAATCCCTGAGGATATATCAAGGTTGTCAATATCAGAAAGATACTTCAAGCTGAACTCCCACTCTACGACCACACCTTACAGCTGCGTTTGAATCCAAAAGTAACACTCAACTTTACTTTATTCTTTCTGAGGACTTTTCTTTTTCTTGGGGTATAAAACATCGCCCAGTTTCCTCATATGCTTCAAGG
The DNA here is from genome assembly GCA_900312805.1 of Fusarium torulosum. Lineage (NCBI taxonomy): Eukaryota > Fungi > Ascomycota > Sordariomycetes > Hypocreales > Nectriaceae > Fusarium > Fusarium torulosum. The sequence continues at coordinate 50,298 of ONZP01000381.1, forward strand.
ATCCCTGAATCGACAACGTCAGAGTGTGTTGATCACCCGGATCGCCAACCTTCAGCTATTACACACCTGGACCCAGTGATCGACCATACATGACATCGGGATTATCCAATACCGAGATTGAGGCTCAACCAAACACTTTATATGCTACAATTCCTACATGCAAAGAGTTACCAATTCGGAACAACATGCCTATAATGTCTACTCTATCAAGCCCTTGGGGGCATATCATCACCCTCTTCCTCTCACTTACCCTTTTGAATACCGCTTCAGCCCTACCTACAAAAATTACCACTCCTCCTCATAATCCCATGATCAGACCTTACCTATTACCACCCGCGAAGCACCATCTAAGTCGGAGAGCAAAAGATCAACCTGAAATCTTCCTCCCACGACTTGAAGTCAACTTCCCAGACCCATGCCTCCTTCAAGACCGAGACGGTCGCTGGGTGTCATTCGCGACAAGCGGCGGCGGATTCCATATTCAAATTGCCGTGGCAGATGATCCCTTCGGCGAGTGGACTCACCTTCAACAAGATGCCCTCCCGGATGATGGATGGACCAGTGGTAGAAACTACTGGGCCCCTGATGTGCGGAAACTAGACGACGACTCATACATTATGTACTTCTCAGGAGAGAATCCTGACGGTGGACATTGCATCGGCGTTGCACGATCGCAGAATAGTACAGGTCCATACAAGATGGACCCGGAACCCTTTGCCTGTCCGCGAGCTGAGGGCGGAGCAATCGACCCATCGGGCTTCATCGACGAGTCGACAGGTAGACGATATGTCCTCTATAAAGTCGACGGCAACTCTCTCAACAACGGCTCGGGCACTCCCATCCGGCTACAGGAGGTTTCGAGTGATGACGGATCTACACCGATCGGCGAGGCAGTGGATATCCTGGACCGGATCGCCTCCGAGGACGGACCCCTGGTTGAGGCTCCGAACCTAGTGCGGACGCAGGCAGGGAAATACCTGCTCTTCTTTAGCAGTCACATGTACACGGATGACAAGTACGACGTTAAATACGCCGTGGCCGATAGCATCGAGGGTCCGTATGTCCGGGGTCAGGTCCCGTTCCTCAAGACGCCGGCTCTGGGCCTCAAGGGACCCGGCGGGGGCACGAGCGCGGAGGACGGAGGGTTCATGGTGTTCCATGCGTGGTGCGGGGAGGGAATAAGGTGCATGTACACCATTGGATATGGGTTGAACGGTGATTTTTAGGCGTAACGACAAATGGTAAAATGGGGGCGTTTGAGGGCCACACGGGATTGATTTTGTTAGACATGATTACCTCTTTAGAATTAGATTGTAATTCGGATTTAGAACTCAGGAATACCATTGAATAGCGTTCTTCTGCCTTTGTTTGTTGGTTCGTTGAGACTCACGGATCTCGGCTTGAGTATCGATCGATTCAAGGCTGAGTCTAGGGTGTGATGGTTCAATGGTTGATATTGATGTTGATGATGGTGGAACGTGAATGGACCGGTGATAAGAGGCTACAGGGCACTTTAAGCGCTGGGGGGCCTGTGCAACCCCTGGAAGGGTAACCGCCCAACAAACCCAAGTTGTCTCCTTCCTCGTCTCTGATTCGCTGCCTGAGGAAACTCTCTTCCCGCCCTACCAGGCACAAACGAATGAGGCTCCAGAGAATCTTCCGCGAAGAGACTCTACCTCTTCAACACCATCCATCATATTCTGCACTGTTAAGCGCCCGTATCTGTTCCCACACCATTCGCTGCTCGAGCTTTGTTCGACCCCAGATGTGGAATAGTTACAGACTATCATGAATCTACTGCAGCCAAAAGCACAATAACCGTTGCGGCACAGACTCATGGCGGCACTTCTCAACCGAGAATTGGGTGATTGGGGCTACAGCATGCAGCGCGGCAATCAGATCTCTTCTCCTTTTCCGCTCTGTTCAATGTCTTGGCCTTTTACGGCTGAACCCTACAGGTCATGCTAGAGCATGTGGCGTTGAATCTGCAGTTCTTGATCGAGTGATGAAGAAAACGACCAATAACTTATGCACTTGGTTTCTCTGTCACTTTCTGTGGTAGTTCATATTCGGAAAGCCTGCCCTTAAGGTGTCGTCCTTTTCTCTCTTTGCTCCTGAGTTGCGTTTCATCTTCACTTTTGCTGTTCCCTTCACTTTCCCTTCCATTGCTCATTTGCTTCTTGCAAACATCGTCTTTGTTAATCTATTACTTCTTATTTGTGCACCCTCGTGATTTCATTTCTATATAACTGTTGCTACCAGCATGTTGTAACAAGAGTGTCAGGCACACCGACACGGTCTTCAAACCAACTTTACTTATACCTTTCTATCATTCCTTTACCCTTCAATTTAAGGTGTTTCGTTTCACAGCTGGCCTGGTCGCATATCCACCTCGATAACTATCAAGACTTTACGTCGCTTATTGAAACTGCAAATCTTCATTCGAAACAGCAGGCCACAACGGCGGCCAACATCAGCACGATGTCCCTATTCCCTATCATCATTTCACTTTTCCTTTTGGTCTCAGCCACTGCTCTACAGGTCACGCCCAACTCGCCCTGTGCGCAGTTCTGCTTTGACAGCTCTAATACCAACTCATCCGAAACCCGTGGTGACGAGATCGTCTGCAATGACGATGACTTCAAGAGAAAGGCTGAGGGTCAAAAGTTCCAGAGATGTCTGGCTTGCTTGCAGGACAGTACCTTCAAGCAAGGTAACGAAAGTGACCAGGACTGGTTCCTGTGTAAGTGAACTTCTGTCCATCCGGTATCATCATCTGACTTGTCCGGTATTAGACAACATGCGTTACTCCTTCGACTATTGCATCTTTGGTTATCCTAATGCAACTGATATCCCATCGGGCCCGTGTATTACCTCTGAAGCCTGTGGCCCCATTGGAAACGCTCTAAAGAAAGGCATTACAGAGCCCGATGACAGAGAACAGTATGGCTATTGTGACACCGACGACAAAGCCATGCTTGGTGACGCAGTTGCTAAGTGTCAGGCTTGTGTCAAGGCCGATAGCACCCATACCATCATATCTAATTGTGAGTCATTCCCATACCTAGTTGTTTGTCTCTCTAACCTTTACCCTAGTTCTTGTTGCTCTTGATGCTGGATGTCAGCAACGTCCCAAACCAGGAACCCCTATTGGCCTCAACGACACTGTCTTCAGCGAGAGAACCATCTCGATCCTGGACCCGTCTGCTTCTGTTGTTCCTGGAGACAGCCATGACCTCCCCAACACCTCGATTGCTGCCATTGCTGTTGGTGCATTCGCTTTCCTTCTTATCTCTGCAGGTTGTATCTTCATGCAACATCGTAAGCGCAGCAAGAATTCCGCCCACAATCGACGCTCTTCTCTCTCATTCCGCTGTCAGACGCGCCTCACACCAATGACACCTGGCTTTCATGACCTCCCACCATATATGGACGAAGAGCGGAATCTATCCAAACCTTCGTTCTGGAGCCATCGCAACGCAATGAGAGGTTCGCTCGACACCCATAAACTTGGTATTGTCACTACCACTATTCCACATCCACCTCCTACGAGAGCTATTGTACACACTCCAAACCGCGAAGACTCATCACCCACAGAGAGCATATCAAGCTGCTCCAACGCTCCTTTACTGTCAAATTCAGCGGGACCACAGTGCGGTACGCCAGGTATTGCGTCTCCGCTGTTCAGCCCTGGTCTCTCTATCACAACACCACGTTCGGCCACCTTTCCACGTGAATGCCACGACAGCAACAACCCTTGGGTGCAACAACAGAACAACTCAAGTAAAGGCTTTTTGAAAAAGAAGAAATCAAGAGACTCGCAGGCTCCGAGCGAGACACGAAATATTAAAATTGTGTTCGATCCACCGCCCAAGAGGGCTAGATGAGCCTCCAGCTCAACCTGATCTACATTTCTTCTTAGTTTTCTGTTAGCGACGGTGTTTTGGCTTGGAAGAAGACGCTTGGCGCGTTCGGACATATATTGAATATCAAGATACCCCCAATACGAAAAGATATCACAATGATTAAATCAAGAAAGACGATTGTATGTATAGTGTGGCTTTAAACGCCATATGTGTATATTTGCTTGACCATTTCACCATGCTATGCCATGTCCTTCCGAACCAAATCTAAACCATGCTACCCCTTCATTGAATTCTCACATCCGAAGTTGCTTGCTTAAAAACAAAAAACCACATGTTGAAACAAATGTGCACCTTGCAGGCTTCATCCAACCTTCAGAATATGTATATACTTGTGACGGTATTGCCGTCCTCATTAACCGCAATCTTTGCTTTCTCCTCATCCATCTTGGTCCCAGGGCGTCGAGCCTCTACTCATAACTTCGCTTTGCATTCTGTCGTTTTGGTCTCGGAACCATGTCGCCCCTTCTTCCATCTCCTCCCTCATAGCGCGGAGTTCGTTGATCAGGGTCTGCGCATCGCTCATGACCCGCTTGTGCGAGCTGGATTTGGGCTGACGCTCTTGTGTCGTCTCGTCGTCATCCTCTGCTGCCCGCTTTCTCTTGTTTTTGGTAGCTGTGCTATCTGACTCATTGGTGTCGGTGGTTCCATGTGAGCTAGACAGCCGATGTCGACCATCAGGGCGATTGAGATCGCTCACGGAGGCTCGACGGTTGAAGTTGCTTGTAGGCGGACCCATTGCACCGGCCCCAGGTTGCCTTCTCTTTGCATAGTGCATCTCGTTTGCCATTGATTCAGGTACAGCTGTGCCATCAGGTAGCTGCACAATCCCCATAGCTTTGAGCCGCCAACGCTCTGACACCCTGCTGATACGGTTGCTGGGCTCGGGACTTGCAGTGTTTCTAGAGGCCATAGGGGGCAAAGAGCGTCTGAAAGTAGCGGACTGGTCGCCAAATTGTTGTCGAAGTGCTCTTGTTTTAGAACCCCCTCTGGCGACAGATGTGGTAGATTGCTTGCTGGAAAGAGTGCTACTGACAGACGGCGTTCTACGCACAATCCGAGAGATAGCTTCTCGCTCATTGCTAATTCCAGATAGAACACCAGAGGCACGCAATGCATCCTCCTCTGCTGCTTGACGGCGTTTGGGCTTTTTGTGCTTGAGAAAATCCTTCAGCTCCTCTGATCGGTTCAACTCTGCGAGTTCAGCTTTCTCTCGTGCGGCTTTGCGAGCAGCTTCCTTCTGGGCCATAGCTTGCTCAGCACGCTGGGCTTCATAGTAGGCTCTCATCTGCTCTCGGCCACTGCGACGAAGCTGGCTGAGACGTCGATCGCGTGCAGTCTCCTTCCAGCGGTAGAAGTACTTGACTGATAGGTTGTAGACGCGAAATTTCTGTGCTTCGGCTAGCGCTTTTTCGTCTTCCTCTTTCTGCCTCCTTATTTCCTCATCATGGACATACTTGCGATACACGCCTTGTAGAATATTATCCAACATAAATGCTTGAAACTCTTCTAGGAGTCCATCGTCACCCGTTACAAACCATTTGGTAAAGTCCCCAAGAAGATCACGAGGTGGCGCTGGCGGTGCTGGAGGAGATATGGGTTCCTGAGGGGGCTGAGTGGTTGTTAAAGCCGTAGAGGGTTGGGCAATGCCAGCCCCCGTTGCTTGTGTCAGGGATGTCGAAGCTCCAAGGGGAGGGAATGAGAATTGGGGCGTTGATGAAACAGGCGGTTGCGAACCAAGAATACTTGTTGCTGGCTTGCTTTGCTCCCCAGTCAACATAGAAGAGCCAAGCCCTGCAGTAGGCTGTGTCACTTGCGGTGTGGTGTTTGTAGATAATATTTGTGGGGGTGTTAAAGAGTTGAAAGGACCTCCCGGCAGTTGGGGGGTTGGAGGAAGTATGTTAATGGCAGGCGGCTTCTGCTCTGCTGAGGCGAAGGCTTGAGTTTGACCTTGAAACTTGTCGGATGCCGTCTCATTACTCGAGGCTTTTTCGGCTGAAGGAATCGTAGACTTAGGCGGCTGGAACAAGCTCGACTGTGTTGCTGGTGCAGCATCCTGACTTGACGGGGCAAAAGGTCGGCCGAATGGATTGTTCATTACCGGCTCGCTTGAAGCAGTCGATGGTTTATCAGAGGAGGTGAACGGGCTTTGTGATGGTGTTGTTCCAGGCCCCGTTGGCTGCTGTGTGTTGGTAGCCGTACCTGAGGCATTGCTGAAGAATGATGGAGTGGCTGCAGAAGTCGATGGTGCAAATGGGTTGACAGCAGGCTGCTTGGTTGCCGAAGCCAAACCTGAAGCAAAAGGATTCGATTGAGGTGTTGGTTGTTGCAAAGCAGAGCCGTTGGTCGTGGTGGTTCCGTTGAATGTAGTCCCTAAGCGAATACAAACGTCAGAACCAGTGGTTTAGGCGTGTCTTGCCAGATTTCCAGTGGTTCGTCTCGAGCCAACGGTGTCGCCCTGAGTGAGTCTCAGGAGCTATGGCTCATCGAGTCTCCGGCTGAATGCGATTTCCTATTCGCCTGCAAAGTAAAGGCCTTTGCATATAGTCGCATATGCAGAGAGCCATGGTATGCAGAATCTTTGGCGCAAATTAAACAGTAGGGATAGGGTCTTACCTGATGTGCCGTTGACGGGCTTGTTGTTTCCCCAAGATCCACCACCAGGTGTGCTAACAGATGAAAAGGCGCTGGGTGTTGTGGTCTTAGGTCCGGTGGGGATGAAAGGTTTGCTGGTAGTGGTTTGCGTGTTCGAGACGAAAAGGCTTCCTTCGCCAGATCCATTTGTTGTAGGTTTGGAGAGATTTGCATTTTCGTGGATTGTTTCATGAATGAGATCGGGAAGCCTTCTTGAGCCGCGCTTCTTTTCGACTAGGGTATGAGAGAATTGATGTTGAAGGCGATGATGGGGCAGGGAACCCCGACTATCCAGCTTTGCGTATTGAAGGTTGATGTTGGACGGATCCTCTTCACATTGACCAAACTCAATATCGTGAAGTTCTGCAAAGTCAATAGCTTGCTGGACAGTGTCAAAGCGAAGAAACTTATTCAACACAGCAGCTGTGACGTCCTTGGAACCTTCTCGAGGTCGGGCAAGGCCTTTTTTGATAGCAGCCAAGATGGAACGACGTAGTCGAGGGAAATGGCATTCTGCAAAGCAGGCCATTGTATAAGAAACCTTGGGGTCCTCCACTATTCTGAAATATGATTGGTATGCAGCTGATGCAGCCAAAGACGGCGCGTCCTTGAGAGGTCCGTGATAGTCGTGTGTATTTTGGAGAGCCTCAACAAGTGAGACTGCTGTACGGACCTCATCAGAGTCCCTCCAAAGATTCACTTTCCATTGACGCTGGAGAGTTTCAATAATGTTTGAGTCGTAGGCATGGAAAATGAGGTAGTATGCTCGGAATTCGGCTTCGTTTTCGCATCGAATGCCCTGGTCATTGCAGTCGTCGTAGGCATCCCGGAGTGACAAGAGCGCCTTTCCAAGCTGTTCCAACTCCTGCTGTTCCACAAAATCCTCAGGTGCCTTGCCATCTTGGGTAAGAAGGTGGAGTGCTGTAACGTGAAACCTCGTAATGTTCTCCAAGACGTAGACCTGTGCTTTCATCTCATCGGGTGTAAGGGATGAGAAGAAAGTGAAATCTCGGCGAATCGCGCGTGTTCTATCCCAAAGGAATCCGTGCAAGACCGGTAAGTTTCCATCGTCGCGTAGAAGATCATCAATGAGATAGTCAAGTGTCCGTCTAAGGGCCGCCACCGATCGCACGTCCATAGGAAGTGGTGCTTCTTGGCCAGCAGCAGAACGAGCGAGCTTCTTGACCATACGATGAGTATTGGCGTATGTTGTTTTAGGGTTTTTCTCGGGCTGATGAACGTCCGATTCGTTGATTCGTGTGATCTTTTCGTACTCGGGGCACATGTCCTCGCAAATACCCTTGAAGTCAATAGCATCCTGGAGTGTTTTGCGCTTTTCCGGGTCGTCAATCAAACCGGCTTTCGTTAGTGACGCGCGCGCTTTGCTGCGGTACGCCTCGTATCTCTCGCGGAACTTGGTGAGCTCGGTCTTGTTCTTGGGATTTCCGGGTTGTGACGGCCATGGGGGAGGAGTGATGCCATCTTTCCGTAATTGTTCATATACCCTCTTAGCATGAGGGCCGTCAGAATGGGGAGCTTCTGGTATATTTCCATCGTGGAGATCGGCGCCCGATGACGAAGTTGGTCGCGGTTCGTCACGCGTTGTCGCGAACGGATTGGA
>ONZP01000382.1:0-21647 GCA_900312805.1 Fusarium torulosum
ATTAAGAGAATTAGAAAGCCTAGGCTTGATAAGATTAAAGATTAAAATAAATAAAAATAAGATTAAGGGATTTTTATTATATATATTTATTTAATATATTTACTTATTTAATATATTTACTTATTTAATATATTTACTTATTTAATATATTTACTTATTTAATATATTTACTTATTTAATATATTTACTTATTTAATATATTTACTTATTTAATATATTTACTTATTAACTATTAATAATATAGCTAGATAAATGTTATATAAAATTCTTTAAAGTTTTGTAGAATTAAGTTAAAAATAAATGATAATAAGTAAAAAAGACTTTAAGTCTTATATATTAATTATAGAGATATCTTCTTATATCTAAGGATTATAATCTCATCCCTGGTATTAAACCTTTAGTCGCTATAATACTAATATTGGCCTTCCCCCTTCTATTAATACAAACATGCGTCTTAGGAGGTCAAACCTCTCTAAGTACCTCTCAATCTCGCCAGTTCCTTTCTCCTTGGCCTCAGATGGAATATCTTCAATGTCAAATGCCCCAGCTATCTCCTGCGCAGTGAGTGGTCTTATGAACTCAGCTGTTACTTTTGGATCTGCGCCTGCGTTCAGCAGTAATTTCACAGCTTCTGGACACAACCTCATTACTCCCCAGTGAAGCGCCGTCATCCCTGATACCCCATTGGCCTTGTAATTAAGCTGCTCTGCGCTAGAGAAGCCTCGTAAAAGTCTTTCTAGAACTGGCAGTCTTAAGTTGTAGAGGCTCGTGGGGATCAGCGGATCTGTCTTGGAAATGTCGTACATGGTGCCTGCTCTGACGGCGGTCATCAAAGCCGTGATACCGTAATCCTGGTTGACGACGTTCGAAGCTCCATGGCGAAGCAGCCAGTCAACAGCCCCCATTGTACCGTTGTTGTTGAGAGTTATCACTGCTCCAAGAGGTGTAATGCTCTGACCAGGCTTGCGAGGTAAGTTGAACGCTTCCTCTTCGATATTTGCACCGTAATGAACTAGCACTTCCGCAACATCAAAGTAGTGATTTGCTAGTGCTATTGTTAGAGGAATCTCGTCCCATACTCTCCCGTGGCTGTTGACAAGTTCCCTAGCGACTGTAGAAGGTAGATTGCTCAACAGGGCACACATGAAGTGTGGATCAGGATGGACAGAAGCTGCCAGATGAATTATGTTCTTGAAAGGACTAGAGACCTTTTCGGACGCAATTGTGGATCCTGGCCTTAGGAGCCATAACATTCCTTGACTAAGCCAGTTATCCGTCATCCCCTGCATCTTGGTGGGGGACACCTTGGTTTCAGGACCGGCATAGCTCAGAAGAAGGTCAAAAATAGGCCTTTCACCACGGGAAAGAGCGAGTTGAACAGGGAGACGAATTTGTAAACCCGATGGGACGGGGTTGGTTAATTCAGAGATTGTCTGCTCAGGATATGCAAATAGGAGATAGGAGACTATTGATATGTCTCTGCTGAGGACAGAGTGTTTGATCGCAGACTGATAGTCGAACGTAACACGGTCAAACTCTTGCGAGTCCAATGGTGCAAGCATGTCAATCGTTTGTTGCATTTGCTCCAAATAAGATTCGCCATGCAGTGCCATCCGAAGATGAAGCGGATCTGGGTTTAATGCGTATCCCAATAAGGAGCTCTGACTGCCTCGCTCTACAGTTGATTTCCAAGCATTGGGTGCAGCGGATTGCATCGTGCGTTCCCCCGTTAGATAGGCTTTCATCACTTCGCCACTATACTGAGGGTCGAAGATTCCGGGTTGGCCATACCAGTTGGGAGGCTGTATCGGCGTGTCAGAAGCGAGAAATAGCTGTAGCATACGAGAGTTGTGTGCACAGCACGCAAGTGCGGCTGCATGGGGCGCTCTGCTCTGCTCGCCGACTTCTCTGTATTTGTACGGATCTGCTCCTAGAGTGACCAGTATTTTGGCAGCAACGTACGAGTCGCGTTCTACCGCACGGCAGAGAGGTGTTCCGCCTCCGAGAGAGTCATGGAATTGTTCATTAAAGACAGTATTGGACGTACAAACCCCATCAATGTCTGCTCCACTGTGACACAAGGATACAGCCAACATGAGTAACTCATCTTCCTCTATGTCATCAAAGGCGCAGAGCCAGTGAAGAGGGGATTCTGAATTATCAGTAAGTATGCTACCTCTGGCGCCAGCGGCTATAAGATGCTCAACGATAGCATAATGTCCCGACCGAGTAGCTTGTAGAAGAGGCGTCTCGCCTCTGACATTCTGCTTATTAATCGATGCATCCGATGCGCCTTGCACGAGGTGCTTTATGATATCGAGCCTGCCGATAGTAGCAGCAACATGAAGAGCAGTATCTCCAGACTCTCCGATGCTTTCAGAAACGGGCATGCTGAATAATGAGGAAGGGTTTACGGTTTGAGCCCTGGTTGCTAAATCGTCCAGCAGCTTTCGACCGACACCACAATACTCAGTTCGAAACAATGAAAGTGCCTCACTCCAGGCACTGGTGTCTAGTCCCCGAAGTGCACTGGACGCAACATGTGAGCCGAGCATTGTTGCACGCTTCAGCCAGTTCACAGTTGTCTGCTGAGAAACTGAATCATGTTCTGGTATGTTTTGAACATTTGTTAACACGCCAGTTTCTTTTACTGATCGCGTGGCTAAGGCCCTGCTCACACGATAATATATCGCTTGCGACAACGGTGAACCATTTAAGTTATTCTCACCATCTGCGGCCGACTTGAGCAACTTGAGAACTTGCGTTGCATCTATATCGTATCCAACATACTCTTTTGACCCTGGAGCACTCGGAGAAACTGTGCCGATTCTGAGAAGAGTCATGATTGCAGCGGCATAATGAGCGTCGGCTGTCTCTTCTTCTGGACGTCCTGAGATGTTGCAAAAGGCTAGTAGGATCTGGCGTTGGAGTCGCGAAGGTAAGTCATGCAGGTCGCTAAAATCACGAATGTGCTTCTCGTCATGTTAGCGAGACCGAGGACATGTGCGTGTTGTGTGGCATACTGTTACTGGTTGAGTACTGACTCGCCGGGCAGGAGGTGATCCAGTAGTGGCGTTGGACGGGACTGACAAGAGCCTGTATACATTAGTCGATGATATTTATCAATGCAGAAAATATTTTGGGACCCTTACTCTGGTTGGTAAGCTAGAAGAAGATCCAAAGACCTTTCCTCCGCGGTCGTGAGCAACGATTCGAAGAGGTTGCTGATTTCATCCATTCTCTCCTCCGGAATGGTCCCGGCATCACGTAGAAAACTGATACAGATGTCAATGAGCATCTGTGGATCTTTTTTGGCAGACTCGAATAATTCGATGGAGTTATCGCTTTCGAAATCCTCGATTTCCCATGGCAATTGCCCGTCGAGCAAGATTGACCACAGAATCAACCCACAGCCATAAACTATTGTCGTTAGTAGAAGTTCGCATATATCGCGAAATTTTCAGACTCACTGTCTGCCTTCAGAAGTTGGTCTGTGGTTACTGGAGTCATATGCTCTGGAGCCATCCATGGCCGCGTCCCAGCAGTCCACAGTTTGGTGGAGTCGTGCTCATCGAGGAAGATGGAAAGACCGAAGTCGCTGAGCTTAGCCACAGGCCTCAATTCAGCATTGTGCTGAACAACTAGAATATTATCTGGTTTCAGGTCTGAGTGGGCTATCCCATTCCGGTGAAGGGTGTGTACGGCATGAGCAATGTCACTTGCAAGCATCAGCTTGGTGTTGAGATCGACGATCTGTGCGCGGCAGAGGAATTGAGGGATCGTTCCAAGTTGTCCGTACTCTATCATGATCACAGGCATGACAGATGCCCCTGAACCTATGACTTGCTGGTCCCAAGCGAAGCCATATATGTCCATGATGCGGGGGTGCGGTCTGATTCCCGGATGGGACATCACTGAGAGTTCTGTGGTAATGGATTTAATGAGCCTCTCTTCAACCAGGTTTTCCCCTCTTTCGAGGTTTGGCCACTTCAAAACCACTTCTGCTCCTGCAGTGAGTCTCGACGATGGATCGTCTGATGTACGGACCGACATATACTCAGGGAATCGGAAGAGTCGGACGGTAAACTGGCCACCGCTTCCGATCACATTGCTGATTGGCATATCGTTGACCATGCCAAAATTCTGGTAATATTTATCCTTGACGAAAATGTCGTTGAAAACCATGATGAATGACGCAAAGTCATAGACTCGATGGCACAGTTGGATTTGCCTGCCTCCAGCTGAGTCTCCGCCCTGGCTCTGTTGTGCTGCGCTGCTGTACATCGTGTTGAGCTTCGGGTGTGCAAACAGTCGCAGGGATATGATAGCCTGGTCAGAGGGCGATGGGCAAAGAGACTTATTAATTTTCCTCTGGAACTTGACGTGTCAAGTCATGCTGTAAATGTCGCATTGGTGGCTTGAAATTACAAACCAAGCTGAAAGTTTGTGGCCAGTAGAGGAGCCGATATATACATGCTCAAAGCCAGTGTACCATTGTAACCTCTCATTATTGAAAGCAACTCGGCGCCATGTCAAAAAGTGGTCAGCACTAATGTATGTCTCAGCTCAGGAAAATGACTCAACGTCTTGTTTTTCCGCACACCGACGGCGGTTGAATTTTGTTTCAGCAGCGTCATGGGTTTGGCTTTCAAGTTCCTGATTATTAGTCGCTGAATTCTTCCACGTTCAAACAGCACCGACAACTACAATTATTTTCTTGATAAATCTATACAACAGCAAAATGGCCGAGGCTGTTTTAGGCGTGCTAGGCCTTGTTGGTACCGCAATCGACGTCCTTAAGCTTGGCTATATTGCCAGTGACCGCAAAGATAATGTCACCGTTCTTCGAGGCTGCCTCCACCTCGAGGGTGTTCTTCTTCGCAGATGGGCGGAATGCGTTTTGATCGGACCGCCAGGCGAGGTGCCAATTATATCTAGAGAAGACTGCGCAATCGTTCACGAGCGTCTGAGCACCATGCTTGCCCTATTCAGAAATGCTGGGAATTTGGTTCATAAGCACAGCAAAGACATGCAACCGCTGTTTCCACCCAGTCAAGCAGAGCATGATCAGGAAGTAGGGCCATCTATGCTCAGAAGACACACCACATTTTCGAACTTCATATCAAAAATGAGCATTAAGTCTAGTCCTTTCAAGTGGGCAGTTCGTGATTCTGAAGTCCTCCGAGAGCTTCTGGGAGACATCCAAGCTATTAGGGTCGGACTAGCAGAGCTATTGCCTCCTGATATGAAACTCATTAGTCTTCAAGTCCTGACTGATATTATGCCCTCGACATCACCTGATTCCACATCCAGTATGGATAGCGCAGCCAGGATCACTACCGACAACAATACAGCAGATGCGCATGCCTTGGATACGCTGCGTGCGACACTCGCTATTCGCACCATGTCTCCCGATGCAATACCAACTCTCGAAGAAGCCAATACCAGGATGCGGGAATTATTCATTAAGAACTATTCTGTGAGCACTTCGGGAGGAGTTCTGCCACTGGGAAAGGCTCGTTGTAGTGTTCTTATGGGCAGTCAACATTTTTCCCTCAGTCCCCGGCCTGTTGTCATCGAATGGCGACAATTCAATCCAGATCTTTACTCTGACTTTGTGCTCTTCGAAGCAGATGTCGTCAAACTCTGCTGGCTCTTACATTCTTTGAAAAGTCATCCAGATGTCCATCTTCCACGCTGCCTAGGATACATCAAGGACAGCAACTATAGCTCAACTCGACTGGGAATAGTCCTCGAGTACCCTTCGATAGTTAACCTGCCTCTGTCTATGACTCAAACAAGTCAAGAGTCATTGTACGATGCCTTGAAGAACAGCTCTTATCGCTTACCAGCAATCGAGATACGCTTGAGTCTTGCGATGAATATTACAGCTTCCGTGTTCCAACTTCTTTCCGCAGGATGGCTTCACAAGGGTCTGCGTAGCGATAATATCCTACTCGCCAATGGTCTCAAGATCGTCAGTTCTAGGGAAGTAAACCAACAGCCAGCAGCTATTGATTTCATCCTAGGAGGCTTCGAATTTGCTCGCCTCGACAAGCCGGGGCAGGTTTCAGATGGCTCAAATAATCCAGACGAGCGAGACCTTTACAGACATCCAAATGCTACCAGTGAGAAACGAAGAAGTCAGGAATACAAACAACGAGGGTACCTCAAGAGTTACGATATATACAGTCTAGGGGTACTGCTATGTGAGCTTGGCTTCTGGCGAACAATACGTGATTTGAAAGCGACCCAAGAGAAGAGGGATGATTGGAAGAGTGCATCCTTCTCACAATATCTTAGACATCGCGTGGGCGGCGATATGCCAGGCATGATGGGGAGTCGATTCACGAGAGTGGTGCTTTGGTGTCTTGATACTGATAGAGTAGAGACACTTGTAAGCGATGAAGACGGTCTTGTGCAGTTCGAGGAGCAGGTTCTAGTGAATCTATCTCAATGTCGACGAGCAGTAACATTTTTATCATAATTAGGTTGCTTCACTCACAGCAAGACTTATCTTTCTATTTTAGTGATTGGGGCATTTTTATCTATGGATACTTGTAATAGATGTGCTATAAGGTTATATCCAAGCCTTTAATCTTTATTCGCTTATTCTTTTTAGTATGGATGAATTGTTGGTTTGTCGATTAAGTGAGGAGAATATAAAATAGCGGCATATTATTCGTCTGTATCTGACATACTGATTAATCCGATAATAACATAAAATTACAACACTTGAAAGGCGGGGGTAGGATTGTATGGTATTGTCCCCCTGTTCAACCTTTTAAACCTCTTAAAATTACACCATGACACACACTTTTCGAGAATAGCATTTACAGTTAAAGCTAAATCCTAAAAACGGCAACTCTAAAGTGGGTGAATTTTCATTCCCATTTAGCTTCAAGCATTACTCAACTCTACACCTATAGTAAATACGGCCAGAAAGGGAAAGGCTTGGCATAGATTCAGCTTACTATATATAAGCCACTTTCGAGCCAGCTATTATTATCTAGAGCCTATATAGGTTAAAAAGAATTAGATATAAGCTTATAACTTCGGCAACCTTAGTGGGAGATTAATTATATATAAACTATCCTACTTTCTATATAAATTATCCTACTTTCTATATTAACTATTCTAAAAGTACTCTGTTTCATTTGATTCATTTATTTAATACCAGAGCTCAGTCTTATACAGAGTAGATTTTATGCTAATAAATAAGAGGGGGGGGAAAAGTATGTTATGCCTTGTTGGTTGTTGGCTGTTCAAAGTATGTAGATATCTGCAGCTCCGGAAAAAGACTGTCCTCTCCAGATTTCTCAATATACCATACCCTTGCTAGTGGAGGAGTATAATCCAGTCGGAACGGTCCGACATGCAGGGGAACCTGCGGCACGGCGGGCAGTGGGCGGGTCACGCCATGATCGATCAAGGGTCCTTTGTAAAAAGTATGCGATGAAGTGATTACCCCCTACTGCCCTGATCAAAACCGGGATCCTCCGCCCACAAGAACCCGCTCAAGACCTTGTATGCTTTTCAATCGCATCTTCTTCTGCGCAACTCTCAACATGCATATTTCCAACATGCGTTTTCCCCCACTCTGCCTCGCCTTCCTGGCCTATGGTTCCTCCTCTTCTGTGGAAGGGCTGCCAAGGAATCAAAGGGTTCCACTGGTGCCTTGCAAATCGACCTGGTATTTCCACGCAATGAGACATACAATCCGTCGCCAGTAATGCCCATTATTTTCTCCTACCGCAACCCTGGGCTCATACCATACCTCAGGCCCTCTATCACATATGAGATCTGGAATTACAATAACTTCAGTGCAGACAGCGCTGGTGGTAGGAGAGAAGTTCCTTTGGCCAATGACTCTAGCCTCGATCAAGTTATTGAGTTTGATTCGCATTTGTATCCTTTTAATACCAAAGGTATATAGCGCCTTAATTTCCATGTCCTCTGGGGTCATTATGATGTGGCACCCGCAGAAAAGGGTCGCCGAGAACTGGACATGTATGATATCAACGAAACGAATATTGGCGGTATTATCTTCAGCACCAGGGGCCTCTTCAAGCAGGTCGATCTTATCGCCGCAACCAGCAACAAGAACTGCTCGTTTCCTACTGGAGTCGCTATTAATATCACAGACACAATGCGAACTCCTTTCCCACATGGGGAATACGAACTAGACGTCTGCCCGATTGTTGCCTCTCCCCAAATCAAGGCAGATAGCTGTGACGTCAAGCTAGATCTCGCAACTGCTTTAAGCATTGACGCGTCGATGACTTCTTGGGTGTGCAACCGCATTTGGGAGACCAACAGACCTAAAGAAGTTGACTGTGACTCTCTCAAAGAGGAAGAGAGCACAGCACTGCGAACCGTCGCAGGAGGGACAACTTGTTTGGCGTTCGTGTTGGGAGTTTTTGCCTACATGCATAATTTTCTGTAACCTTCTTCGCTACAACTTGAACCTTATATAGTTACTCAACATTAGTTAATATGCATTTCAATTTATGTATAATAAAGGACCAGAAGGAATAGTGTTGCCCGATTTCATCAGAGAGCTACAACCACAAGTCTTAATAATTATAATGGGTTGAATTAAGTCCATAGATGGAGAAGCCGACCTACCATATATGTATAGAGATCAGACTCATGTATTTCTGATCTTTGGTCACTCTCAAGCTTTCGTGATGAAAACTCGTCGGTATTAAGTGCAAAGCGGGGCACTTCATCCTTTCTGTGATCTGAGGCTTAGGTGAATAGGCAGCTCCCAACATCACCTGCACATCAGCTTATACTTCAACTATTTCCCCCACTTGTCGAGAGGCATAGGGCTATGGAAAGACCTATTATTATATTTGCCCAGTCTGGATAAGCCACTATAGGCCTCTATGTTAGTTAAGGCCTCCAGAACTAAGTTATTAGCTCCTGTGCCATGAAGGTATTTAAGGATAACCTCTCCAACTTAAATATTATAGAATAATTACTAGCTATATAGTTCTGCGGGCTAGGTTTGGGTGGTGAATATTAATTCGGGCCAATAGTGATAAGTAATAGATCATTTGGTTCCATTTAGAATACCATTTAGTCCTAGGCTAATAGAACCTGCTTTTCGTTCTTATAGTCCGTTAATATAATCAGCTAAGTCTCATATATAAGACTATTAGAAGTGTTGGCTGATATTAGGAACTCTACCGCCTCTTCTAAGGTGGTGACTAAAAGTAAGGCAGATTCAAGATGTCATTAATATCTGCATGCCCGTGCCGAGTGTAAGTGCTAAGTTCTGTGCCCAGCTAGTTCCTAAGCAATATATGTGTTGCTCCAACGGAGACCTCTAAAAGCCCCGATGGTACTTACCATGCCTACACGATTAAAGCGACCAATAGCTACGCCAGTATTATGGTCGAGAATAGCCTGAAAGTTAAGGATCTCAAAAACTTCAACAAGAAAACCTAGGGCTAGGCTGGGTATAAGCGCCTAATCTATAAAGCTATTATTTACTTAAATAAGGGTTCTTCCCCCTTCCCTAAACCTATCGCTAATGCTAAATATAATCCGTAGAAGCCAGGGACTAAGAGACCCAAGGATAATACTAATCTCTCTGATCTTAATCTATACCCTCTAAATACCTATTATAATATTTGGGGTCAGTGCAGAATTACCGAGGACTTCTGCAAAGATACCAATACTGGAGCCCCTAGAACAGCCAATAAGGGCGCTTATAGTTATATCTCCAACTATGGCACTAACATTATCCGGGGCGGTGGTAATAGGTCAATACGTATTAATTACTTTCAGGGCTATAGACTGGGCCGTAAGTATCTTCTTATAGATATCTCTCAGATCGACACGCCAAGGTACACGCATATGCACTTTGCGTTTGGCACTATGACCAAGGACTTTCATATTCTGGTGGGTAATAAGCTCTCTCAGTACCAGTTCCAAGAGTTTAAGCATAAGATCCAATATCAATACATCCTACGCGGCTTGAATTGGCCATGTCCAGCCTTTGGCTTGATATAGCGGGGTATCCTTCCGGACTGAATACTCCGCGATGTCTCATAGTTCTGCACAGCCGATGATGCCCCTGCACCTTTCAAGCCTCAAGACGCCAATGAGGGAAGGCCTCATGTCTACAAAGCAATACCTGCAGTTGCGAAAATGAGTGAGAGTCACACAGAGTCATTGAGTGTCCATCATCACAGCGAATCCCTCACCGGGACCTTTGTCTGTTAACACAATTCGGTTATTTTATTCTTCCAGGCTAGGTCACTTGCGAGAAGTCTTGAGCGTTTCGTGGGTTCGGCAACTACCACAAACCTAGTGATAAAAGATCGTGCAGATGATCAGCACTCTTGGGAGCTTCTATGCACTTCACGTTTCTTTGTTTTTGAATGTGATGTGTAAACAAGATTACGGCTGAAAAAAGGGCTACGAGTGACAAAAAGTAAAGTTGCAGGTAGCTAGTAAGCGTCAGCCAATCAATGAGCTGCATCAGTAAGCCCAGCCGTGCTAAAGTTCAGCCAAATGTTGGTCACACAGCATCAGGATGCCGGTCAGCCCGTGAGATTTCGGAGAAGCCCAGAATTGAAATTCAGCCTTGGGAAAGGTCTGGAACAACGTGGCCAGATCGATGGTGTATTTGAGGATCCTAAACACAGAACTGTTCTTATAAAAGCAGTCGTCCTTATATTATAGAACTTCCGAGGCGAATCTACCTTTCAACAACCAGTGTCTGTTCCTAAGGAGTTTAAGTCATAATATTTATCATGGCTGACGTGGCATTTGGGATTGCTGGACTCGTTGGTACTATCGAGGCCTGTATCAAGTAAGTCACCTATCAGCTCAGGAAAAGACTGAGGCTCAACTCATCAGGTTTGGGAAATTCTTGGTCCAGGCATACAATGACTATCGTCACATCGATGATATTGCGAACGAATTGTCGGTCCGAATACAAATATGCTGGTCGCGGCTTTCTAGTCAACTGGAAGTCATGAGGAAATTAGAAAGCGGGATGACTGATGACCAGCGCGAGCTTCAGTTACGTATCTTAAGTATCCTGCAGTCTAAGCTACAAGCCGCTATCCTCGTCATCTCAAAGCCTGACAGGCACAAAAATTCCAGAAGGATCAAGGCTCTGCATTTTCTGAACCTTCGGGAAAGCTTTCAGAGCACCGTGGCCGATCTTGAGGCTTGGCAGCAGCGATTTGAACCATCTTGGTTCCAGTTTATCAAGACGGGCCCTGCAGCTGTTGATCGGGTGCTAATGAATGCGTCTCAAGAGAACTCTCGGGACCCTGAGGAACCGGCCCGTATTGGTTTTAGATTCCGTCAGTCTTTCGGCAATGCTGAGTCTTTCATGCTTGCGGAAAAAGTACTTCAAAGCCTCGAGAGACGTACCATCCTGTACTGCAAAGCTCAAATTGGTATCAGAAGAAGTGAGAACAGACAGTTTATCGTCGATACTGTTTCACGGGACATTGTATCAACAAGAGATGCTCGGGAACTTGCGTCCCGTCTTCGAGACTCGAACCCGTTCACATTTGGTATATTGAAATGCAAAGGACTCGTCCAACCATCGACAGACCCGACCTTCACCTACATCTTTGGTGTTCCTGAAGGTTACTCTACGATTCGCAGCGGGAGAGAACTTCTTCTTTCAGGCAGTATTCCCAACTCATTGACAAAGCGACTTAAGATAGCTCGGCAGCTTGTCACCGCAGTCTACTACGTCCATCTCTACGACTTCGTCCACAAGAACATTACTCTAGAGACTATCCTGACTCTTGAACGCCCTGGGGAAGGTTTTGATGAGCTGGTGATTTGTCTTATTGGATTCCAGCTTTTCAGGTACATAGAAGGAGCAACAAATACTTCCGAAGCAGACCCGAAGGACCTCGTATACCAACATCCATCACGTATGGGTAGTAAAAAAGTCAAATTTATTATGCAGCACGATATTTACAGTCTTGGCGTCTGCCTTCTTGAAATTGGCTTATGGCATTCCCTTGTGGATTACCAAGACGGCGAGGCGACACTGCGAGATATTCACGGTCCCTTGAAGAACCTTGGGCCTGATGTTATCAAGAGCCGGCTGATCCTAATGAGCCAAACCCAGTTAAGAGCCACGATGGGTGATATATACAGCCAGGTCGTTGAGACCTGTTTGACCTGCTTGGATGAGGGAAACAGAGACTTCGGTGATCCTAAGGAGTTTGAGATTCAAGATGGTCTGGAGGTTGGGTCGCGATATGTTAAGAAGATTATGGATGCTATGAGTATGATATGCTACTAGAAGCAGATAAGAGAATTCTGTACGTCTTGACGCTGTTTGGGCCCGAGGTGTCACTGAAGTCGATGTTTTTAGTTAGTAAAGAGATGCGCCTTTAAACTCGCAGAGAGAACAAGGCTCCCACCTTATCACCTGAGCAGACCGTTCTAGCCCTTCCTTGCCCTTGTACGCCAATAAGTTATGAGACGCCACGGAATGCCGAATAGAAAGTGGCTTATGCAATTATGCGATCATTCACCCAGATAAATGCCCAACATGTTCAATTGAATAATTGAGTCCAGATTCAGCCCTCGACGCCAGCTGTCTTCAAATGCTGACATGCATTGTTCAAATCTTTTCTTACTTTCCCCCGCTCGCCTATTCACCGTTGTGCGAGACTATCAGACCATGACTCAACACAACATGGAGGAACATTTTTCTGATATTGTCCGAGACTTCAAATTAGTCACCAATTACAGTGGAAATCTTATTGTCCATCATTATAATGACCCTGATGCACCACCCTCTGCCCCACAACGCCAAGAACATTGGAGGGAAGAGGAGGGCATTGGCAGCGGTGGCCAAGGCACAGTCTGGCTACAGACTTGTGTAAGAGGAAGCAGACATTTCACTAAACGCGCCGTCAAGAAGATTTTGGTCAGAAATGGCGATTCGAGACGTTCCTATGAACGCGAGCTTGTAGCTATCGTCAAATTCTCTCATGACAGAGTAAGTAAAGAGCATATTCATGTCCACGTAGACACTCATCTATATATTTAGTATTCAAGGTATTTCGTAAAGTCGCTAGGTTGGTACATGTCGTCATCACTGTTACACATTGCCATGGAGTACTATCCTGCAGGTAATCTATACACATGTGTGGAAAAACGACGAGGCCTACCTGAGGATGAATGTCGACAGATCACCAGTCAAGTCCTCTCGGGTATTGCCCTCATGCATGAAGAAGGGTTCGCACATCGTGACTTAAAGCCCCAGGTAAGCACGTCATCACACAAAACATATTCACTTTCAATAGCTTGAGAAAGTCTAATCAACTCTCTCAGAATATCCTGATTTACAAACACCCGCGTGGTGATCCCCCTGCCGAGTGGTGGATCAAATTGGCCGACTTTGGCCTCAGCAAAAGAGTCATCTCGGATCCGAACCACACAGACTTCGCCATGGGTACACCGGGATACATAGCGCCTGAGCTCTATGATACCGATCAAAGGAGATGCTCGACCAGGGACCCCCAAAAGCCAGATATCTGGGCCCTGGGAGTCACCGCCTTCTTCACCTTGACTAACACCGTGCCTTTCTCGGGTCGAGACGAAACATCACTGTTCGCTGCAAACCGCTCCCCATTCCCTTTTGCGTCTTTGCGTAACCGCAACGTGAGTGAACAGGGCCAGGCGTTTATCCTTGATGCAATAAAGCCAGATCCTAGAACCAGAATGAACTCGACAACGGCTTTGCAACATCCGTGGATCAGGGCCCAGATGCCTAATTGTGCAATGTCTGGGCCTTCCAGTCGGTAGGTCCGAAACCTGCTCTGTTCATCGAATGAGAAAACTAATAAATCCAGGACCCTAGCAACAACACCCTGTCAAAGCTCATTAGATGACATGGGGGAGCTCAGTGTCTTGATGTCGACTTTGTCTTCACAAACATCAACAGAAGGACATATCGAGAGACCTATCAGCAGTCTCAGCCCTCTTCTGCAAACTATTCGAGGCAGCAGCGTCCTACAGTCGACTCAAACCCAAGGCCAAGTCTTAGGTAACGGTACTAATGCGACTACCACGTAAGTATCTATTCTCGAATGGCCTCAAGACTTCTAACCGTCATTTAGCGTTATACCTGCAGGTGGGCTTGCCGCAAACCTTGAGGACTACTGGGGCTCGTTTGTTACACCAAACAAGACTCCATCCCCTACCTTTGCAAACCTGATTTGCTCAATCTTCAGTCATTTTGCGAATACAAACAGCGGCACACTCCGTCCTCACGAACTCTGTGCATTCATGTTTGCGGCAGGTTGGTCACCGCAAGAGTTCCCTCCAATTCAGATATTTCTCAGTCACTATCCTCAAACACCGGTTGCGCTACGTCAAGGCGATGCCTACTTAGTAAATTGCTATAGGCAGTACCCATTAGATCACCTGATGGGCACACGAGAGGCTGCTGCACTAGCTCCCATTCAGCCGCACGAGGGTCGCATACGCACCAGGGACCAGCTTATGTACGGACTTGCAAATTTGTTAGTTCCAGATGTGTCGAATGGGATGCCTCTCTTGACACAGCGAGGATTTGGGCAGTACCTTGTGTTCATGGCCATGGCAAGTCCTGATGAACTCTTTGTTCGCCTTAACCGCCTCCTGGGTGCCATCGGTCCTCAACTCAGAAACTTTAGAACGGGTCGCCCGTTTGAGGCACATATCCCACGCTCATGCTTCCCTCCGGCACCAGGCTCTGTAGAGCAATTATGGAGGGTCATGGCAGAGACACGCGTGGCGGTATCGCGATTAGAGAGCCCTGCTGGATACGTTTGAAAGCCTCGGTAACATACAAACATTGCTCCTCTACAGTTTGAAATACGCACCCTGCAGATTGCACCTAATAAACATCTAATTAACCGCCAAGAGAGACGTGAACTAGTAGATTATGTCAAGTTGTTGGAAATATATTCAGAGCTAACCATGGTTCATTTAATACATGATAGAATACAGATACCATGTTCGAGGTAGAAGATATTTCCCAATTTATTATTGTATACCTCGGCCTTGCCTTTAAACATCATAAAGGTATATCTCCATCACCCATCAACTGGCAACAGCGCAAGGCTGCGGCAGTTAAACGCCTGCCCTTCGACATAACTGTGAGATATGCTGCATCGAGAACATGACGGCTGAGAGCCCAGCCTGAGTGAACTTGGCCCTGCTCCCCTCGAACATGCTTTGGAAGCTAGGCCCACCTTTACTTTCCCATCAGCAACTTGATTACTCTTTGGAATGATGAGCGATAGCTGCCTATGACCACGCGCTAAGCAACGTCCAGCAGTTGTGCTTTTATAGCAAATCAAGGCTCAAGTCAATAGCTCCAACCTAGGCTTGGACATAGAGCGCCACATGCCAGTGGGATTCATCTTCAAATGCGGGCGGCAGTTCATTCAAGGTTGGCCGAGAGACACCACGACAATGAAGGCACAGGGGTCATCTTTGGCCGATCTATCAACAGAGCCGGCTGGGTCTTAATCTGATGTGTATGTTTGAGCATCAAGACCACATGAGGCGACCGCATGCTCCAGATTTACTGAGTTCCTTTGGTTATCTCCAGCGCTCATCATATGTCAATCAAAGTTGATTTGTCTGGTTTGGTTGATGTTCTATATCAATTTTGGGGCTGGAGACCTTTAGGCGAAGTCATCCCCACCAAAAGTTAGCTACCCGCCCAGCTGCCTAACTTTACTCCGCCCTGCCTAACCCAGTTCTTGAGGCACTGAACGTGTTCCAACATATTATGTCAGGTTAATGGTGAGCCCGCATTCGATGCAAGTTATTGCTGGCTCTAATGAATTATAGTATAAGTCGAGATTCTTGAGTTTCTAAAGCTGACTTGGTCGCAATATAACGATAGCATCCATGTAAGTCGCGAGGCCTGCTATAATGATAGAGTTAAAAAGGCACCAGGAGGATCAGATACCCTCTATAAAGTCACACTGAGCCAAGAATAAAGAGAAAAGCTTGATCGTTGCTATCCTTCTCCTAATCGACCAAATAATATACCCCCCTATAGCACTTTACGCGAAAGGACGCATCGTGTTCTGGATAAACCCCTGTTCTGATCAGCACTACTATTCCTGTGTATAGAACAGTGTCAAATCAACTCTACACCTTGGCAATAATCCACCCTGCTAGGTTTAAAGTGGGTTAATGAAATCAACTCTACTAGAGTTGATTTTGGACTGTAGGACTAGTATCTCGACGTTGAACTGGGCTGGGACTCGGCGACATACTTGGGCTTCCCGAGAGCATTAACCAGGTCGGGTGGAGAATGCGCTGATAGCTTTCCATGAGACAGCAGACCCGGGGTGTTGAAGAAAGATATAGGCAAGTCAAATCCGTCCCTACGACGCAGCTGCGCGCTCAGCACAGCTCTAGCAGCAACGTAAAGGAGGTAAGCCCGCCGGAGCTGAAAGCGATATCACGCGCCAGTCGAAGCAATGCCCAATAGCAGTTCGGGGGTCTCCGCCACTGGCGAGAAAGTAGGAAGGTGTGTGAAGGGCAAATACTCGTGGAAGCCTGAGAAGTAACCCTCTATGTAACGGCACAAGGCGTGGCGGGATGGCAAGACAATATTAATAGTATCATTAACTACGATAATAGCTTATAATATAGAAGATTTATATATATATTTCTTAATCCTAATTATGACTAATTTATAGTATTCTTTTTTACTTTAATTACCTTATAAATCTCTATCTACTATATAAAGTATATTTATGGAGTTATTAAGATATAATCCAGGTCTTAAAATATTAGAATAGATTAAACTTCTACTATGGGAGACCCACTAATAATATAGCTATAAATAGGAAGTATAATAATAAGATAAAACCTACATGGAGTAAAGAAATTTAGAGCTTATTAACTACTAGTATAATATATAAGGTTTCTTTACTTTATAAGACTTAAGGTCTTGAGTATAAAAGAGTGGGGGGAGGCAAATAATAAGAAATAAGATAAGAGTGTTTAGTAGTTAAGTGCCAAATAAAATAAATATTTAATACCCAAGGGTTAACTTATAGTTGTATAAGTTATAACATTCTAGTATAATATTTACTAACCCTAGCAATTTGGCACTGTCTACACTCATATATATAATTCAACCTTGTTAAAGGTCCTTATATTAACACACCCCACCCCGAAACTACAACTCGATTTATTATATCTCTATATATTAAGCCGAGTCAGTTATTTCTATATATAACCTTCTCGAATCTCTTAATCTATATAACCCCTAGTGTTTCGGCAGTGAAGAAGAAACACAGCCGTTAATCTTATATATGGATTTACCCAACTCTTCCATATCCGCACAGCCGTATCACCACCCCCTAAGCGGATCCCGCTTACCAGGAACACAACGGCCAATACAACCCCTGCAGCTCGGTTTACCATCTTTGCCGAAGGCGCAAACTCGGGACTACCTGCGTCCGTGATGCGGGTGCTATGTGCCACATGTCGATCTCTCTCGGGGAATCGGGGTCGGTTTTATACTATTCCATCGCCGTTTTATACGGATGGGACCTAAAACTTATGGAATTGCCGTTTTAGGGAAATGATGGTTTATAAAGGGACGGTGAGCGGTACTTGGTCTTAAGTGGAGCGGACTCCTGATTATCGTGAAGACTACGGATTAGAAGATTGCGATTGATACATGTTCACAATCGACGGCAACTAAGCCTGAGTGTATCTGCGACGAGTGGGCGACTGTAAGACACCCGCCATCTCTAACTAACCACTTCCTTACTCACAGCCAAGGAGTATTACAATGTGACGTACTTGTTTCTTTTCTCATAAAGGTATATCCATTCGATTTACATGACCAGCTAGGAAAGCATTTACTGTAGCCAGTGCAGTATATATTTACATGGCCGGACTAGCCACTCAAAAGCCGCTACATCAGCTCTATACTGGCCCACACATGCTTTTGTTCCTCATCACCCTTCGGATTATTATACCGAAACGTTAACCATTCAGATAGGCCCCCTTTACTCCAGAAGGATATTAGAGATCAGGAGTGGAAACAATGCGAGTCTGCCGGAAAGTCACTGACCTAAAACAATTAGTTTTAGGTCAGTAACTTCCTGGCAGATTTGCTTTCTGCTAGGCTTAAACTTCTAATAGCTTTCAAGAGTAAGGGGAGGCTATATAGATAGCCACTTAAAATAGACGAGATTCTTATTGGTAACCTAAAAAGATGCCTATGTATTTGTATTGGTGGGTTAAGTTAAAGGGAGATTTTATGAGAATGGTTTGTGGTTTTTGGCCAAAAAGAAGCAGGAGATTTCATTTGATTTGTTTTGGCTGAACATTATAACTGGGGAAAATAGTAGGAGACAGGCTTTCTCATACTACTCGGCTGGTTAAATAGAGAGGTGTTTAACTTGGATAGACTCTAGTAGGATAGAAAACATTTATAAAGTCATTGAAACATGATAAAGCTTTTCAAGTAGATTCTTTAAAACTTTATCTTAAGTGGTGCCTATAAAATAAATTATTTCTATAGCACAGCTGAAAAAGCTCTAAATAGGTAGCTATACTAATATGGGGTTATAGTATTAGAAATAATAGACAACACTATATTTCTAACTATTAGCTATAAGATTCTCTCTAATAGAAACTTTCCCAAAAATAATATAAAGCTTTTACTTTCGTTATTCTTCTATTAATCTACTCGTATATCCTTAATAGGCGGAATAAAGCTTCTAAACTAAGATTTCATTTTTTAACTTCTTCTTATATATTTATGAAGTTTTATTTTTCCCGCTTTACTAATCGGAAGCAGGTCAAGTAGCACTATTAATTCACTCAGACTGCTGAGAAGGATTCTGCAAAGCCAGCGCAACATGCCAGTCAAGATGCTCAAGAACATCCTGTTCTGCCACCAAACTATTACATTTTGGACATGTATACAGCGAAGCCTTCTCACCTGGTGACAAGTCCTGTCCTTCTGAGGCCTTGTCCGGGGTAATATTCCTTCCCTCCGTGGAATCTTCCTCATCAGGGTCTTCAAAATCATGCTCGCATAGATGCCCACCACCCTCAAGGCCATACAGCTTTCTGACCTTGGTCTGGCCAGATTGCAACTCCACAGACGGCCTTTTCCTAGTCTTCCCAGCTTCAAAGAATGAAGCAATGCTCTTTCCCTGATGCGCATTCTCGCTAAAGTTCCCAATACTGACAGAAATACCCATACAAGGCCAGGAAGGCTCTTCGCGATCCATCTTTTTCAGCAGTGCCATTGATAGCGCAAAGAGAGTATCCTGATTGATGGGGGTATGAGGCGAAATGGTCATTTGTTTGTTACGCGTAGGACCGAACCGACCTCTGATGTGGTGGTGAACCGCGATAGTCTTTGGACGACGGGGACGATCTAGTTCTGCGTTTATACCATCAAGCCGGCCTTTGAGATCGGCAGCAAAGATGCGTAACCACCTCTCCGCCTGTTCGATATTCTGCAAAAACGGCGTAAATGTTTTGGCGGACAGCATGGACTGGACTATTGTTCGGCGGACAACAGGGCTAGTCTCATGGCCTCTGATGACGTTAAACACCCAGTCCCCCTGTACGCTCCCCAGATTCGAAATCATGTCTTTGTGTGAAACTTGCAAAAGATCTCGTATAGAGTCCGAGCCAAGAGTTTCTACAAGCTTGGCACCTAGCTTCCCTCCGAGGCCGAGAATCTTGGTCGCTTTGTAGGAGGCCAGAAAGGGGCCGACATCCCTCCTTCTGACGGTGGTTTGTCGGTTGGGTTTTCTGTATCCAGAGGCGAGTTTAGCGAGGACCTTGTTGTGGCTGATGCCAGCTGAGGTAGTATATCTCATCTCCTGCTTGATGTGTTTTCTGATATTGCGCACGATTTCTGCGCCAATGTCTAACGCAATCTCGTCCCAGTCCAGAGGTTCAGTATCGTCTACGGGGCTTACGTTGGATATGAGCTCATCGGGACTCCATTGCGGTTGTGAAGATAGCTCTGGCATTGGAAGTCTTGCATCCGGGTCTGTCTCACGACCAGATAGCTCCGGAAAGCGCTGAAGCAGGATATCATGGACTTGGCTCGATAGATCGACAAAGAACTCATCCACACTGGCCTTTTCTATCCTTTGAGTTGGATGACTTGGCAAAAGGTCCTTGACGAGCTTCAAGGTCTTGCGCGACTCGATCCGATAGGGATCCAACGCAGCCTTGTCCGTTGTCAAGTGGTCAATGACATCAGGTCTGTAAGCCCATGTCGGATGCCCCTCTCTCCAGGTAGCGACATGCTGTAGAGTGAGGCTCGGGCATAATCGTCTCACATCCTCGACCGACATACCCCTTTTGATTCCATGTTCCCGAGCGGGATAGTTGATAGCAATGACAGCGTTCCATTGCCGAACAGCCAAAGGCTCCGTGGGTTGTAGTCCCAAGCGAACAGTCTCGCATTGCGCGTAAAAGGCATCGTAGTCAACGAGGGCGACGACGCGCAGGGGCGACTCTGTTGAAGATTCACCGAGGAGATCCAGATGACGGCGGGTGAATTGAGAGTGGCTAGAGCTGTTACAGAAAGAATCGGTCATTGTGTGAGGGCATTCAATTGGGCCAAAGCAGGTTCCGTCAAGAGTAGCTAAACTCGCGGTTGGTCATCCGAGGCTGAGAACTGGATTTGCAGCAGTTTGCTGGGTTTGATGTGATGCTCAACGGACTTGGCACCGTGCATCAATTAAGTGGGATGTCCCGGGGATCGGGGGTCTTGACTTTTCCGACGCTAGTCTCTTTTCGAAAATGGATTCCTGGTGAATGCCAGGGCAAGAATGGGGCTATTTGAATGAAGAAGCTGCTGTGAATATGAACGAACGCCTTGTTCTCGGCAGCTGCAAGGCTGATCAATTAACAAAGGCCAGGTTTAGGTAAAGTCAATGGGAAACATTCAAGAAATCATGCCAAGCATTAAAAGCACGGCAATCTCGCAGTCGATATGGAGCACGTGTTGATGCTGTTGCTACTGTGATTCAGATCGGCAGGGTCTTCGTCTCGGCCTGGACCATGGGCTAGCGGGTAACTCCGACCATAGCCATAAAAATGCATGACATAATGTGGCAGAAAGGATCCAAGAATGTGGATGCTGTGAATCTGCGAAGTACTGGTTCATTCCCACTTTCAATCCAGACTCAATAGCAAGGGTTTTACTCTGGAACAAAATTGCTGATATATGAGCCATAGTGTTGTTTTTCTTTGTTCTCAACTTCCCTCACGTTAATTCTTCATCTCTTCATCCCAGCAACTAACAACTCCTTCTCTTCCTCAACTATGACGCGCATCACAAGAGCCGCCGCTGCGGGCGCTGCCACCGCAGCCAACAACGTCAAGACATTCAACTTCTCAGTATCCCCTGCACTACAAGCTGCCACCCTCGTCAAGCAAGAACAAGACGACACCGAACCCCCCAAACGTCGCGACCCCTCCTCTCCATTCCCCGACTTCATCTGCCCGACAGTCCAAGAACTCAAGAAAACACATAACACTCTCGAAGCCCTCCATGGCAACAGGATCGTGAAGAATAGGCCGACCGAGACGCCCCCAGCCACGACTACCCTTACACCATGGACGCCCTCGTCGTC
>ONZP01000383.1:0-34778 GCA_900312805.1 Fusarium torulosum
ACTCACAGGGTTAACAAATAGCAATACCATGTATGGCTAATGGGCATACAGCTGTAAAGAAAACAAACACATCTTCTCCGTTGATGCCAACTCATAATATTGCTCTTTCGTATTCACGGAAAGTCTCGTTAAACTGCGAATCCCCTCATACGTTACGTTCCCACCCTTCCCCTCCCAGCGTGGATCACAACGCTTACAGCCTACAGAGCTTTGATGGCGCCTAAGCTTCGATGGGTCAAGCTGTTAGATGAGACAGAAATGCCAAACCTACTAGTTCGAAGGGAACAGATACGAGGCGTTGTAGGGCGTGTGGTTACGCGGGATGCTAGGACCGAACTAACTTGCCACTGTATGCACACACCGGGAAAGGCTTAAGCTCAAGCCCTGACCATTGCGATGATTAGCTTTTGGGGGATATGGTAATGTTTCTTTCCACCCGTGCGCCAGAAAACACTCTCAAGAGACGCGGGGGGGCTGCGATAAGAGTTGATGCTGCGGCGTTTGAGTTGTACGGGAAAATGCGCAAGTGCAAAAAGAAGGCGAGGAGGAAGACTTCAAAGAGGGTGCACAAAACTAAAGTCTGGAACGGCGCGCAGTGAGAGGTCGCCAGTAGCCAAGATGTAGAGCTGTAGCTGCACAAGTACGGGGGAGGCGTCTGTGAGTGAGCGGGAGTGGATGAGCCTGTGGAAGCGCCTGGTTTTCTACATGTGGCTTTTCCCCCTCTCTCTGGGGTCTCTAAGAGGAGAGACATCAGGACGTGGTCTGATGACTAGACATTGGATGAGACGAGTCTGTTCTGGACAGCCAGCCATGGATCTGGCCTGAGCGTCGAGGTAGGAGGGTTGGGTGTAGCTGTCAGTGAATTTTCAGCAGGGTGCAGAAGATACAAGACTCGAAGTGCGTCTGGACCACGTCTTTCAAAGCCTGGATGGTCAATGTATCTCATGGCACGGGCCTGGGTTTAACAGATATCACCAGCTTTGGTATGTTGCTGGTTGACTACGGACAGGATCTGAGGCGTCGAACGATCGCGAGTTATTCTAGCCAAGAATGAGATCCAGATAATCGGTTCCTGGCTTATTCGTGGCCTTGGGAACAGCTGGGATTGAGAAGGTCAGACGGCGTTTGTGCATTGGGGACTCTAGAAGGGGGCTCTCCTTGGCACAACACTCGATTTCTGAGTTACCTCTATAGTGACAATTATTGCTTTCCTGCCTCTGCACAGCGGATGATTCGTGTTATGTTGGCCTCGGAATTTGTGCTTTCGGATATGTGTGAGGAGAGAGGACCAGGCTGCGAGCACCGGTCAACTCGTAGATGGGGGATTGCGCATACGAAAAGGGTTCCCTTCCGTTGATTGCGATGCTAGCTCATACGTCTTTCTCAACACTCCAATATCTCGCTCTGAAAAAAGCTGCTTGTTGCTCTGCATGTACCCTCAAGCTGGTCTTGACAAGAAGTTACTCATACCACCCTGTCTTCTGTCGTCGATCCTTATACTTCTCCATAGTTTCTGTGGTGTTGTAGGAGTGCGACCCTCCTTTTATCTCCCTTGAACTATTTCCGATTGGGTGTCTCAGGGGCTGATGTTTCCTCTAGATGGATGGATGTGACTGTATCTTTGTCTGGCAAAACCGGTCGCTCGCTCAAATATCGCATATATGACTTGTGGTGGTGGCCATGTTTATGGCAGTTGGACTCGATGTAGCCACTACTCAAGTGCTTATAGAAAGCAAGGCTGTGACTGTGATGCCAGTCTGCTTATGTTAATGCGATGTTTGGTTCGGCGTGTAATTCAAACCAGCTTTACACTCTTACCACGTTTTTGATGCATTCACTCGAAGAAATTACTCTATCTTCCACTTTGAAGCCACTCCTCAGCACGTTAATACCTTTTCCATTTCATGTATTTAAAGGCCGCGTTAAATCTCCGAGAGAGACCATGCTCCGTCGTCTCAACTGAGATCTTCGTGGTAGAAATCCCGAACCCTCCCGCCTGCAGGTTCCCGATCATGCTACATCAGGCCCAGGCCCTGGAACTGTTCATAAGCTTCCTGCATTCTGCCGTTGTTTAATTGCACGTACAGCCGCTCAGCAGGAGAGAATTTCTCCGCTTTTGGCGGCGCATGAGCTGAGCAATAACAGTAGGTGACTGTGTAACATGACGGCCGAGTCCACGGGAAGAGGCATATGAGGGGTGTATAGATAGATTGTAACTACATCATATGGCGGAGACTATTAATGTGACAGTTGCTTATTGAAATTGTGTTTGTGTTACGTCGGTGTCAGGCTTCTTCGAAGTACCGTACCTAGCTAGAGTGCAGACTGTCAACTCCACGCGCTCATTTGTGTAACTCCCACCAAGTCATGGTTTACAGTAAGACATACACTATCAGTCAATGAACACACCGTCGTCTAACGATTACTCAAATATTTGTCGCTCTAGTAGACTCAAAATTCTGGATTCTCACTGTCGGGGCATCTCACAAGTCTTCATTTATCACACAGCTGCGTGGATACTTGGACTTGCTGGGACCGAGAGCGCGAAGGAAGAAGCTTCTGATTTGATTGCAAATTATTCTTGCTGTGGCGAAGAGAGAACAGAGGCTTTAAAGGTTCAGAATGAGCCTTGTTTCTAGCCAAGAGCGCTGTCCTGGTGATTCGTATCGACCTTGGAGGAGATCAACGACCAAACTGCTCTGCAACCCCATGCGCACGATATACTTGTCAATAACTTTTAGAATATATGAACCTATAGGAATTCTCGAATCAGTTGCTTTACGGGCCGTTGGCTATTTCTTGTTATCGTTAGTATGGTAGAAAAAGACTGTGCTAAAAGCCCTGACATCTCATACAGCCGGCTTGAATCCCACTGCAGCAACAAGTTAAACGTGAACCTCTCCTAATATAGCGTCAAACCCCTGTTTTAAAACTGGCGTCTCTATCTTTTCTTGTGTGTATCCAGCCATGAACACAAATAACAGGGTGTGCTTCAGTCACTTGTCAGGATGCTGATGGCAGGTCATATGTAACTTTTAACTGCACATTACCACATATAACTTGCATCAGGTGAACATAGTTATTCACAAAGATTTCACACCTCTCTTTTACAAATCAACGCAGAATTATATCACGGTCAGATGTCCACAAGACTTGGCTACCAAACTCTCATCATTGAAAAAAGAAGACTCCGTTTTATTGCACTTCAATGCCCAACTATAGCAATATAATAACAAATGATATCATTACCCTAAACAGCAACGCGTGGATAAAGGCCTCCTTTATTCAATGCATACAATCGTGAAACGCTTGATCTCATTCAACATGCCCAATTTTGATCCCTTCCGCACAGACTTGGCTCATAGCTTTGAGGCAGGGCTGGGTTGACCAGCTTGGGTAATTTCGTTGTACAGCAGTCTATGGAGTAGTTAGTATGGTGGTCTCAAGGCATGTGTTGGGTATGAGTGAACTTACGTTGTGAGGAAGTCGGCGTAATCCTCGCCGGTGACTTGGCTAGAGAAGTATTGGGCAGCGAGGTGGAACTTGTTGCCCTTGGGGCCAGAGGCAGACAGTTGGTCGGCTGTCTCCCTGAGAAGCTTCAGGGCGTACGCCTTGTCAACTCGCTTGCCCTCAGCTGTGCTGACGCCGTGCTTCACCCATTGCCAGAGCTGACTTCGGGAGACTTCAGCTGTAGCAGCATCCTCCATAAGGTAGTTAATGGGCACGCAGCCTACTCCTCGGATCCAGGCCTCCATGTAGCCGAGGCCGATGTTCAGGTTCTTCTTGATGCCCTCCTCGGTGATGGTACCAGGGACGTTCATGTTGAGCAGGTCGTTCTGGCCGATGGTGACGTCTTCTCTTCGCACGAAAAGCTGGTTGGGTGTGGGCATGTGCTTGTTGAAGATCTCGAGGGCGATGCTGGCGAGAGCTGGATGGGCAACCCAGGTTCCGTCGTGTCCAGCACGGGCTTCGCGGAGTTTGTCGGCGCGGACACCCTCCATGGCCTTGTCATTGGCTTCGGGGTCGTTCTTGATGGGGATCTGAGCTGCCATGCCGCCCATTGCGTGAACACCACGCTTGTGGCAGGTCTGAATGAGGAGCTTCACATAGGACTCCATGAAGGGGACGGTCATTGTGACGGCGGAACGGTCGGGGAGGACAAAGTTGGGGTTGTTGCGGAACTTCTTGATGACGCTGAAGATGTAGTCCCATCGACCACAGTTGAGGCCAGAGCTGTGGTCACGGAGCTCGTAGATAATCTCGTCCATCTCAAAGGCAGCAAGGATGGTCTCGATGAGGACTGTGCCTCGGATGGTGCCCCTGGGCATTCCGATGTAGTCCTGCGCAAGGTTGAAGGCATCGTTCCAGAGGCGAGCCTCGAGGTGGCTCTCCAGCTTGGGGAGGTAGAAGTAAGGACCGAAGCCCCGACGCTGCGTCTCAAAAGCGTTGTGGAAGAAGTAAAGACCGAAATCGAAGAGGGAGCCCGAGATGGCCTCGCCGTCAACAGTGACGTGTCTCTCCTCCAGGTGCCAGCCACGGGGGCGGACAATAAGGGTAGGAAGCTTGCGGTCGGTGCGGAGCTTGTACTCTTTAGGACCTTGCTGAAAGTCGACTTGACGACGGTTGGCGTCGTAGAGGTTGACTTGACCGTTGATCATGTTATCCCAAGTAGGGGCGCTGGAGTCTGTGGATTTGTGTTAGTGAACTGAATTGTTTTTTTTTTGTGCTTCAAACTCCATAGACTCACCTTCAAAATCAGCCATATAAGTATAGACATCAGAGTTGAGCGCATTCACAACCATCTTCCGATCAGTGGGGCCGGTGATCTCAACACGGCGATCCACCAGGCCCGGAGCCGGAGCGGCACCTTTCCAGGTGGGGTTCTCGCGGATGTGCTTGGTCTCAGGGAGGAAGTCAGGTAGAACGCCACGGTCAAGCTCAGCCTGGCGAGCCTTGCGGCGCTCAAGGAGAGTCTTGCGGCGCTCGTTGAAGGAGCGGTGCAGAAGAGCGAGAAAAGCGAGGGCCTCGGGGGTGAGGATCTTGCGGTGGATGTCGTCGACTTTGCCCGAGACGGACACGCCTTGGAGGACGGATTCGATAGAAGCCATTGTGAATTGTATTAGGAGGATGAGAGTGATTGGAGATGGAGAGTGAGGAGGGGCGATGAGAGGTTAATATATGTTATGTTGTATTGCCGGGACTTTCACGTGTCGACGATGGGAAGGGGGATGAAAGATGCCAATGATGGCGCTTATAAGTCTGGCGATCTCCGATGGATATTAAGACTGGTATTTGTCTTTGATCAGGAGTGATTGGGTAGACGTGACACAGATGATGAAATAGTTAGTATGAATGGAATAGAAAGATAGAAGAATAAGAATTGCAATGAGATAGTTATATAAATAATAGGCTAGACATCCAAAGTGAAGCAGATGCCTCCGCACATCAAATTCCTAAAGGCGTAACGTGCCTCGGACCACGTCCGAAGGTGTCTCCCCGCGTCACTCACTGCACGCCGCCCGGGCCTGGGGAAGATAAAATATCCCTGCAGGTGACACAATACCGAGATCAATTCGTACATTAAAGTCCGGGAGTTAACAATTGAATTGTATCATATGCTTCAGTACCAGAGCCCTCATACAAGAGAAGATGCAACTGCAGTGTCTACTGACTGACCTCAGCTGCCAATACAGAATAAGAAGAAGAAGAAGAAGAATAATAATAATAATAATAATAATGATAATAATAATAATAATGACATCAGAGTGTTTTCTCACTGACGCCTGTGATGAATTCATTCGACGGTCATCGTCCGTGTCACGCTCGGTAGCCATCGGCCTGGCTCGGGTGGATGGATGGGGAGAATGAAGCTCATTCGAAGCAGTCAAGATCTGACACTAAAAAAGGGATTCAATTCAATTCAGTTCAAGGTGAAAGAGCATGTGGAGACGGAGAGTAATGGTGGCCAACTGCCGGGGACACAATAAAAGGTACTTGTCTCTGGGGGAAAGATACATTTGACTAGCCCATATATCATGTATCACTATTGTAAATACTGGCTCTATCATGTACTCCCCACTCTGAAGTAGGTACCCAACTGGGGCTCCAACACGATCTCACTTGGAACTGCTTCAACCACAACCTCATGCCAATCAATGGCCACAACTCGGGGAAAGACCGAGAAACTAGGTATATCCTTTATTTTCCATCAATTTTTAAGCCGCTCAATCAATATCAATTCATTATCGTCTTTTGGACCTCGGCTGCCACAACGGTTGTTATTTCTGCGTCCGCATTAAACCGTGTCAACCATACCTGCCCCTTCCATGCTTGCTACCAACTCAAGTCTATCCAATCCATCATCAAAGGCTCATACGTTATCACCGCCAGTCAATAGCCAGCACAGTATAACCATTTGAATATTATACATACATATTCAGTCCGTCAAGCCTTCCATCTCATGCTTTGTCTTGTAGATCCGATCCACCGAAAGCAACCGAGGCAGCTTCGGATCAAGCTTCGGACGAACCCCCCCGAACCCGTCTCCACATTTTTGCATTTTTCACATTTTTATATTGCCGCTTCGGAGCTGCGTCCGACAACTACTCCGTACTCCGTACTACAGTATCTTCCAACTATCAATTCACGCAGACGGGTCTTTACTCGATAATCTTATGTAACTACCCAGGCATCATCTCCACTGTTAAAGTTCCGTAGCAGTGGCAGCGTAGAAACGAAATAGACCCGAGGTAAGATACGATGGTCGATATTCCATGGAAGGCCGATCTGAACATACATACATACATACATACATACATACATACATACATACATATCCCGACTTTTTATAACATTCACATCAATCGAACGGACATGAGCAAAAGTGAAGAACAACACCTTCATATGTTATTGTTGGGCCTATGACTACCCAGTTTTCAAAAAGCAACCAAGGAAATACGGAAAGAGGCCACCTAAGAAAGACACAACCGATGTCCCTAACTTCGAGGCCTTCTTCCTCAATCCCTTTGCAAACAGCAGTATTCGCCAGTCCATGTTGATATAAGGAAAGCACGCCTTTCCACTCCAGCCCCCAAAGCAGCACGAACCGAAAAGCAATGGCTCATACATCCAACTCCTGCATTCAACAATATGTACATAACTCTTCAGTAGCAAACACAACGGTCCAACCAATAATACGGATGGCCAGACACTGGCAACCAGCTTGCGACCAGTTTTCGTTTTCCAGGAGCATGTCTTGAAAAGGGAAGAAGAAAAAGAAAAGAAAGAAGAAACCCCTATCGAACTCGCGAAAGCATCAATTTTTATGAGTTGAGCGTCTTGATCATCATCTTCTGCTTGCTTCTGTCGACTACGACCAAAGCCCGAGTCTCAAAGATCATGCTCATTGTATCAACCACCCGGTGGAAGCTGCTTGCTGCTCCTCGCTCTTGTGTGAACCGTATGATGCTGAGTGGTTGTTTCTTACCATGCTCAATCACCGTCATCACCTCTGCTGCGAAGCATACTTCTTTCAGGTTCAAAACTAGGATTTATGTTAGCGCTTCACACCCTCAAGCGTGTCATACATAATACGCACAGTTCTTATCTGCAACCCGTGCGAAGACAATGTTCCTTTGCTTGTCCACCTGAATGTCCCGAATGCCGTACTTGCGCCATTCACGCAGAAGGATAGTAACCTCTTGGCGTGCTTGTCTTCTCGAGACTGTCATGCAGATGTAGTCTGTCGCTGGCTTGACTCTGAAAAGGCGTGCGAGCCAGTTCTGTTTGACCTCGATATTGCGTACTGGCCCGGAGCCAGACTCATGCCATCCGGATTGGGTTACCTTGGCGGAAGGATTCGTCTTACTCATGGCGTTGAAATCCACTGAAGGTCGACTTTCTTTCTCCTCAGGTCCTAGCACCAAGGTTAGATTACCAGCGACTTCTCAGTTCAACGGCTTGGTGGGCAACTCACTTGCGATAGACATAATCGAGTCTCTTTGCTTGTTACTCTTCCAGAAATTGAAGCTGAAAGTCTTCTTCTTGGCAGGAGCATCTGTTGAGGGAGTCTCACTGCGCTTACCGTCACTAGAGGTCAAGTATGAGTTGCAATCGTGCCATTCAACAGACTCTCGGCTAGGCTCAGACTCGGTTTTGGAAGATCGTTTGAACCAGGACGTCTTCTTTTTCTTGGTAATTGCTTGAGAGTCGAGTTGTAAAGAGGTCTCCAATAAATGTGATGTTCCTGCAGTACTGTCATCCATACTCTGTTGGAGAGTAGAAACCGGTTCCTGATATTGACTAACGGAAGTTGTATTTCCTTGGTCAACTTCGGTAACTTTCTTCCTCACATTGAGCGGTTCAGGTATTTTGACAGGGCTTTGGTCGCCCGGTGAATATACCACACGAATGCTGTTTTCGACTTGGCTAAGGTATTCGATGCCACGGATTCTATCAATTCCTCTCTTTGTTGGCGTATGAGGAGGTGCTGACACGATACGCGCCTTGTCGCTGGACACTGCTCCCGTTTCATTAATAGATGGTAGAGCGGCATTCCGTTTGTGCTTTTGAGTACAAACAGGAGCAGAGACAACCCGTCGTTCCGAGTGCCTGGTAAGCACCACTGGCTGGGCCACCTTAACCTGCTGTGCATGTAACTCTTCCAGATGCGAGTCTCCAGTCGTTGGTCGAGATCCAATTGGCGTTGGTGCCAGCGATCTGTCTTCGTAGCCTTGACTCGGAGTAGGAAGTGGTGGGAGAGGCCGGTTACTGAAAGACTTGTTCGTTTTCTCAAGGACGTCCGGGGCCGAATCATCAGGTGCGTCGATGGTGAAAGAGAAAGGGGTCGACTCGTTCATGGTCCGATCAAGTTCCGTCAATGAGCCGGCAATAGAATCTTCTTCTATCAATGAGCTCTTGAAAGCCTCATCACAGTCCTTGGCAATATTGCTACTGAAGTGTCGCAATTCCTCCTTGAAAATCTCCGATGCATATCGCGATCCAAGCGCTATTCGTAAGGCTTGCCCGGAAGAACGCTTGGTGTTGCCATGGGGGTCCTGTCTATCGGTAGGTTTTGGCAGCACGCCGCTGGGTAGGCTAGGAACTTCTGGCGTAGGCGATCGAGCCATCTCGATTTGATAAGTCGACCCTTGCTCCGTGACATATGGTGGCATAGAGCCACTCCTATTACGGCTCGTGGAAGTGGACCTCTTGCGGACATGTGTGAAATCAACTCCCCGTTTGTGTCGAACACTGCGTGTATGAGGCGTGGTCTGTCGACTGCTGTGCATGGATGAGAGTGACCCCCGAGATGACTGAAGGCGTCCTGTAGTCGAGTTCCGAGTCGAGGTCCCGCGCCCACGACGTGCGCTCGACCCACTTCGAAGTCTTCTGGGCTGCCCAGCAGAAGAGCTACTCTCTGCGTAAGAATTCTGGTGAATATTTACCCTTGACTGACCCTGTTGAGAACCACGAGAGTGTAACGCACGGTCCCCCGTGAGGGGATCGCGACTTGACCCTCGTTCGGGGTCAGCGGCATTGGATATCACAGTGAACCGCGATATGGAACGTCCATGACCATTGCCACGCGACTGTGCAAATTCACATGTTGATATACGTTTCTTCCATGTGCCGGGCTTCATATGGTGGTAATCACTCGTAGAGTGTGCGAGCTCAGGCTTGAAATCTTCGAGTTGTTGCTCACGGTAGTGATACAATAGCCAATAGAAAGCTTTTTGGTCGTTGGGTCTAAAGATAATCAGCACTTGGGAGTTCAAAAACAAAGTATGCTGTATAGAACTCACTCATCACATGTGAGCTTCAGCTTCAAGTCATTCTCGCTAAACATGTGCCACATGGAACGCAACTGTCGGACCAGTTGAGAATCGACATCCTTTGCAGGCACGGGGGTGTACTGAAACCCTTTGCGTATATCAGGAGGCTGACTGCTGAGGTCGCTAAAATCGTCAAGATACGCGTACTTCCGAATCAGAGGATGGCGCCATATCTCCTTAAGGGTGATGCGTCTGTCGGGGTTGACTTGCAGCATCCGTCTAATCAGGTCCTCTGCCTCTGGACTGAGGAAACCCGGCATCTCGTATTGCCCCTTTTTTGTTCTAGCCATCATCACGCGTATGTCGGGGTCGTCAAAAGGAAGAGTGGCGGAGAGCATGGCAAAGAGGATG
This sequence comes from Fusarium torulosum, assembly GCA_900312805.1. NCBI lineage: Eukaryota > Fungi > Ascomycota > Sordariomycetes > Hypocreales > Nectriaceae > Fusarium > Fusarium torulosum. The sequence continues at coordinate 10,185 of ONZP01000383.1, forward strand.
ACGCCCATGCTCCAAATGTCTGCTCTGTCGCCTCTGTATTGTTTGTTCTTGAGTAGCTCAGGTGCTGCATAATGAGGACTGCCGCAAGCTGTAGCAAGCTGATGGGTGTCCGTCTGATGGAGAGCGGCCATGCCAAAGTCGGCAATTTTGATCTGGAGGTCGGCGCTTATCAAGATATTCTCAGGCTTCAAGTCTCGATGGCAAATATTGAATGAATGGCAGTAAGAGATGGCGCTGATAATTTGACGGAAGAAGAAGACAGAAACTTCCTCGCTAAGGCGCCCCTTCGTGTTGATAAAGGTGAACAAATCACCATGATCGATGTATTCAAGAATCAAGTAACTAAACTGTCAGTATGTTTCGCAAAAAGCAATTCGCAAGAACGACGTACACCTCTGAGCGGTTCTCCCAGATGTCGTATAGCTTCATGATGTTTGGATGTTCAATTAGCTTGAGAATCGCCACTTCTCGCTCAATAGCCATAGGAACACGCATCTCGCCATTGATCTGCTCTGGGAGATTATTATCCCACTTGCTGAGAGCGGCCAAACTGCTGTCCTGTACAAGATAGGCCATACGTCTGTTGACGATCTTGACAGCAGCCAACTGATGGGTGACTGTGTGACGACATAGCCGTACACGTGCAGATGAGCCTTTGCCCAGCGTCTTTCCCAGTTGCCATGGACCGATGTGGGTCTTGTAGTTTCTTTTGCTGCGACTGCTACCTGAGGAATCGTAAGAGGCCGCCGAATGCCGACGGTCGTCCTCCATCTCATGAGGGGGTTTCAAATCAGCCTGGCCTTGAGGTGCTGGGTTGGTGGGCTGTGGTTGTGTAGGAGGAGGTCGGCCAGAAAAGTATGCAGCGGGATGCCCATAGCTCGCGCGTGGATTACCGTTAACAGTCGATGGGTTGGTGCGATCGTAGCGTGACTTGTAACGGTGGGATTCTTGAGTTGGATAGTTTGAGTTGATTCGGTTCGAAGCTTCGGATAGTGGTGAGCGTATAGTCGAAACCATAGTATCGGCCATGATAACTGCCGCCACTTCAGATCAGCGCATAATATTTGCAAATCCCCAATCTTAAGCCTTGTCCAAGTATCAGGAAAATCAAAACAATGTCTGCGCGCAGAGGTCACAATAATTATGGCGAGTTAGGTTTAAGTGACGACGGTCGGTAGGTAGGTATTAGTGTTGAGCAAACAGACCATAAGACGGACGCGACAGTTGGAGGAGCGCAGGAGGGGTGGTAGAAGAAAAGGCGAGAAACGAGTGCGTTAAGTGAGAGAGAGTGGCTCAAGCAGCGCGAGGTCCGACAATCGTAGGGGGGGAGAAACAAGAGACACAAGGCCCAGAGTCAAGTTTGGAGGAAAGGAAGGCAAGATTTCGAAGGTGGAATGCAATGTTAACATAACAGTGGCAGATATGTTTCGCAAGGTTGGTGCCTGTAGTTTTAAGGTTCCAAGGGAGAAAAGGCTGGAATATAATACTTGTATTCGGCTGGCATTTGACTGGCATCTGCCACCTGCATACACCTGCCAAATCTGCCACCATCAGACCACGCACACTCAACCTTCTGGTATGAAACGGTGGGGAATTGTGGTCAACAACAGCTGGTCAAGGCTGAGATGGAGGGGTTTTACTTATATTCAAGGCATCGTGATGCATTCCAGTTCCTTGATGCCGTTCGAGACTCATGGCCAATGGTATGAGCTTTTGACAGCCTCCGCAGTCCTTGTAAAGTAGGGAGAGGGCAGGGGAAAAGCACAATAAACAAGCTGAATTGAAATGTCATGTCAGTAGCCTGTCTGGTATGGCACTTTTCTCTCTGGAATAGAATAAAAGATGGCCGGTATCCTTAGGTAGTCAAGTATCGATCAAAGATGGCAACTATACCATGTCATGAAGGACTTATATCATCAAGGGAAACAAGTAGCAATATCAAGCATTCTCTTTGACCAGGCTCGCTTGACAGTTTAGAGAAACAAATTCCTTCCGGCAAGCTACTCTTCTTTGCTCAAGACTCCTTTGAGCAGGACCTTGAGGTTATACCATCCAAATAGATGGAAGCCAAGAGATATCGAACAGGCCAAACGAATACTATGCCAACATCGGCATCGGTATTGACTATCACTTTGTACCCAACTGGAGGCAGAAAAGGCAAACTTTTGCCTTGAAAAAGCACCGGAAAATTGTTCCTCGGAGGAAATCTGAGATGAAATAATGAAGTCACCCGGCAGGGACTGGAATTCTAAGGGATGAAGTTGTCTTGCTCCCTTCCAAAGGGGTTGCTTGGCGCACTTCATGACTAAGCTGGCTTATATGCGGGAAGATTTCTTAGTATCTGGATAATCTGAAGTATCTAACGTTAGTATGTATTGCTCCCTCCGAAAAGTAAATGCATGTAGATCGAGTGATAGATAAATACCGCGAGCAAATAAGCACTGTTCGAATTCTACTCATGGTTAAAAATGACATCCATATTCAACCAGAGTGCTTGATAATAGGTGAAGTCGAGAATGGTGAGTGTGCTTCTCAGCGTATCAAAGTGGAACATCGTTACGCTAGACATGACCCTTAGATAGACGATAGAATTCGCTAAGTTAACTAACTACTAGTACATATTGAATATTTCACTATTGTATTTTGGTGGCAATATTTAGTAGGCGTTCAAAGGAAATTTAAAATCGCAGCCAGAAACTTGCTTCCTCACAATACGGTAGTTACCCAAGCATGTCTGAACCTAGTTCTCACATGGGTACGTAGTAGGTAGGACTGCCGCTACGCTACCCCACCACTTTAAATAGATGGGCGCCACATTTGCAAGGCGCGCACTGTCGCGATTAGACGCGTTCCCTCCGACGCACCTACCACTGCCACTTTCTTTGTCTTCTAATTGTGATATCGATACATCTTTCAACAAGCAAATAGAAGACGCTTTTCGTCTCTTCAGGCCAAATTCTACTCATCATTAACGGGGACTATTTCATCTCTCGCCCAATATGGCACCGGCGTCATCACGTCGCCGCCGGCGCTCCAATACCGACGATTCCGATAACGACGACGAAGCTCGTTACGAAAACCGATCGCATGCCCACGATACTGGCTCCCCTAAGCGACCCCGACTTGACCATAATGCGAGCCTTGATGCAGCCGACGAAGACGCTCACGCGGGAGAAGTAAATGGCACCTCGAGCGGAAACAACATGGATAATGGGTTTCAACCAGGCGCTATCGTCAGAGTCAGCGTTGAGAACTTTGTTACCTACGAAAAAGCCGAATTTCTGCCCGGACCTCATCTCAACATGGTCGTCGGCCCAAACGGCACAGGAAAGAGCTCTTTGGTTTGCGCTATCTGTCTTGGTCTAGGCTATAGCCCCAAACACCTTGGACGTGCTGGCTCGGTCAAAGAGTTCGTCAAGCACGGAAAGGATACCGCTACGATTGAGATCGAACTCTTTAAGCGACCCAAAGATCGTAAGAATTTCGTCGTCAAGGTCCAGATCCGACGAGAACAAAACAACCAGAAGTGGTGGGTGAACGGGAAAGAGTCAACACATAAGCATGTGCAGCTTCTAATGCGCAAACTGAAAATCCAAGTAGACAATTTGTGCCAGTTTCTTCCGCAGGATAGGGTTGTTGAGTTCGCTGCCTGCACACCCGTGGATCTTTTGCGCGAGACTCTTCGTGCAGCTGCCCCTGAAGAAATGCTGGCCTGGCAGAAACAGCTTCAAGATCTGGACAAGGACAAGAAAGAAATTGAACAATCTACGCATGGCGACGTCGAGACTTTAAGGAATTTAGAGAATCGACAGCAGGGGCTTCAAACAGATGTGGATAGGATACGAGAGCGTGAGGAAATCAAAGAACTTGTTAAGAACCTCAAGTCTGCATCTGTTTTTGCTCAATATTCGGAGGCTCGTTCAAGACATAAAGACGCCAAAGATCGAAAAAAACTCGCCGAGAGGTCTCTGAGGCGCCTAGAACACGATGCTGGTCCATCATTAGAAGCGGTGAATGCGAAGCAGCTCTACGCACAACGGATCGACGAGGCGATCTCGGGAAGAAAAACCGCACTGAAAGAAGCGGAAGATGTCACAAAGAAGCTGGCGCGCGACGCGAGTACCGCTTCTGAAAATCTCAAAGAGTTCGAAAACGGACTTGTAACAGAGCGCAAAGGTTTTGATGCCAAACGAAAAGAATTGGCTCAATCCAAGTCGAAGATCACAGCTCTACAGGCCGATCTTAGGAACCGCCCAGAAGAGTTTAATCCTTCAGACTTTAATCAAAAAATTGTGAGGATCCTCTGAGCATGATAGGTGATAACACGTACTAACCCTATGTTTATAGCGAGGAGAAGAACATACTCTCAGAGAGTTGGAAGGAGAGCAACGCGAAGTGTCTGGACAACGCGAGGAGATTAAAAACAAAGGCAAGTCGCTCAACAACGAGATTCGACAAGTGGAGAGCAATATTCAGTCCTTGGAAACTCAGCAGGGCCAGCAGCTCAACTACATGCGAAAACACTTTCCTGAGTTGGCAACGGCCTGGGACTGGATCCAAGAGCATCGGCAGGACTTCGAAAAGGAGGTTTTCGGTCCGCCAATGATCAGTTGCTCCATCAAGGATGAACGTTACTCGGACCAAGTACAGTCTCTTCTACAAGGAGACGACTTTACATGTTTTACAGCACAGACCAAAAGCGATTACAAGAAATTGTCAGACCAATTATACCGCGTCCAAAGTTTGTCTGTGGTTATTCGATCGTGCGCTCAACCACTCAGTGCCTTCCAAAGACCAGTTACTGCAGATGAGGCCAAGAGTCTGGGGCTTGACGGGTTTGCCATCGACTTCCTCGAGGGCCCAGAGCCCGTTCTGGCTATGCTCTGTGCTGAGAAAAGGATTCATCAGTCAGGCGTTTCTTTGAGGGACCACAACGATGCTCAATACGATCAGTTGGTCAGAAGCGGCCGAGTCAACTCCTGGGCAGCTGGAAACCAATCCTTCATGGTCAGACGACGTAAAGAGTATGGCCCTCAGGCGATGACGGCAGTTACCAAAAGCATCCCACCAGGAAGGTTCTGGACATCACAGCCCATTGATGGACAAGAGAAGCAGGAGCTAAATAAGCGATTGATGGAATTGAAAGGCGAGAGAGACATTCTCAAAGAGCAATATCACGAGCTGCATGGCAAAGTCCAGACCATCGAGGATAAGAAGACCACCATTCACGATACCATTGTAAGTTCCCTTTACGTCCTCGAATTCTCTTCCAAGACGGGCATGTTATACTAATCAGCTTTAGACACAACTGAAAACAGAGAAGAATACCTTACAAAAGGAATACCAGAAATGGCAGACTCTTCCTGAGAAGATTGGTGAGTAACTCAAGAACGACGTTGAATTGCAATTTGTTAACATCATGGCCTAGAATCTGAGGAGCGCTCGAAGACAGCTCATGAACAGTCTTTAAGGGATGCACGCAAAAGAATGGTCGAAATCCGATACGAATGGGATGAAGCAGTTCTCCGACGAGCTGAGCTTGTTCTTCGCCACAAAGAGGCAATTGAAAGGCTTAGAAAGGCACACCAGGCTCTCCTCGAGGCGGAGATTCGCGGAATCGAGGCTCACTCTGATGTTGTTGGCCTGAAAGGGCGGAATTCGCATATCATGCAACGCCTTGACGCTGAAAAGGAGACGCTGCGCCAAGCCACGGAGGATGCCAGTCGAGCCCGAGATGAAGGCAACCGACTTTCTGAATCTGTGCAACAAGTCCTCGACCAGGAGCCAGAGAAGCGTGACCTCTTCTCTGAGCTTTGCCAGGGGAGAACATCTGATGAAATACAGGAAGAAATCAGAGCAGAGGAAGTCAAGCTAGAGCTCATACACGTTGCCAATCCCAATGTTCTAAAGGAGTTCGAGAAGCGTGCCGAGGAGATTACTCGACTTTCTCGGAAGCTAGCCGGATCTACCGAAAAACTCGAGGGTATAACCACGGAAATTCAAGACTTGAGATCGAAATGGGAGCCGCGACTCGACGAGTTGGTTTCGAAAATCAGCGACGCCTTTGCATACAACTTTGAACAGATCAGCTGTGCAGGCGAGGTTCGTGTACACAAGCCAGACGACTTTGACGCCTGGGCTTTGGACATCATGGTTCGTTTCCGGTATGTTTCCCCCTTTCTTTGCTTCTCTACAACGTTTAACTAACACTTTTCAGCGAAAACGAAACCCTTCAGCAGCTTACTGCACATCGCCAATCCGGTGGCGAGCGCGCTGTTTCCACCATCTTTTTCCTTATGGCCCTTCAGTCTCTAGCTCAGTCACCATTCCGTGTCGTTGATGAGATCAACCAAGGTATGGACCCTCGCAACGAGCGTATGGTGCACGAGCGAATGGTCGAAATTGCATGCCGCGAGCATTCAAGCCAATACTTCCTCATTACACCTAAGCTCTTGACGGGCCTCAGATACGACCCCAAGATGCGTGTACTCTGTATCGCAAGTGGCGAACACATGCCTCGCGAGGGGCGCAAGCTCGATTTCAAGCGATGCCTCAGGATACAGAAAGGGCTCATGACCGCTTCCGCGTAAGCCATGAAATCACTGAATGCTTTTTTCTTCTTCTTTTTTTCCCCTCTTATTGTTACAACCAAAGCGAGTCTTGTGAGATATGGATAGGTTACGGCGAAAGGGGATTAATGATACCATCAGGAGGAGCGAAACAATTATAAACTTCTAGACACATATTCAGTCCGGGATTCAAAATGCAGTTGCTAGTGATATATCTCGGAAGACTCTGAGTGAGGTATCTTGACCATTAAAGCCTGGCCTAGAATCGATCGAGGTTACAATGCTCAGTCAAGTGATCTTAAAATAATTGTGTTTGCCTAGAAACTTATTCACGGACTTCAAGCGAAAGACGATGAGTCAAAAAGATAGCATCCAAACTTGCACAGATAATACATCATTTATTCATTCAATCTCTCTCATACAAAGCATCGACCTCTCTGTAAGCACTGTACTCCCTCTAGAGCCACGATCTACATGTATCTCGAGTTGCCCCATCGAGCTTTTCCGCCTCTCCTCTGCTAGGTACTATAGAGTTAAAAACAAAACATAAAAGGTATGATCTTATACAACGTGTTCTTGAAAACCTGGTGAAAAGAACAACTAGAACAAGAAATCTACCGGCCCGGCTCTAATGAGTCGAGCAAGTATGAGGGAATTAGAATATGGCCGGCCCCCTTTCGATATGATTAAGTTTCAGGGATTCAAGCAAGTTGAAAAAGGGTAAAGAAGAGGAAAACGGCTGATTTCGAAAATAATAACATTGTCAATCAAGACAACTCAAACTCCATTCCACCTTTGCGAAGATCAGGATGTATAGACAATGATCATCGCCCATGTAAATCAAAACTAAGACGGTGGGTATATTTGCGTCGTGAAAGCGTATCGGTATCCAGGAATTGCTTCGGATTAGGATTGTCGGGGTTTTTCTCCGTCACTGTGGTGGTCCTCCGTATCAAGTCTCTTGCGCCAATCCGCTAGGCTCTCGCTAAGGCCAACGCCCTGAGCACTATCATCGTCCTTCTTGGCTGCGGCAGCTGTCTCGAAATCGAAGTTGGTGCTCAGCCGATAATTCTTGTTCGTCGCTTCCCACTGACTTCGGAGTGTTTCGAGCTCGCTAGCAAGACTGTCCAGGGCCGCGCTGTTTCTAGCTTCCAAGCCACCTTTACCAGTTGCGCCAGCATTCTCACTTGCGCCGGCGTTGCCACTCGGAGGTCCATAGACACTCCCACTCTCAGAGCTCTCTTGTCTAGAATGTCCCAAGCCCAGACCATTGGCGCTAGCGGCCATCTCGGAGTTCATGCTGGGCACTTGTCGACTACGTCGGCGGTAGTTGTCGACAGAATGTTCGACTTGGTCCAAAAGAAGAGCCACCTTCTGCTCGGCATCGTTCGCGCGCTGCTCAAGGAGAGCATTCTCGGACTGCAGCTGCTCGAGATCCTTGCGATGAGTGGTCAGCTTCTGTGTGGCCTCTTCACTGTACTTCAAAGCTGCTTCCCGATGGTTGTTGGCGTCTTGTATCTCGGTCTGAAGCGCTAATAGGCGCTTCTCCATCTGAGTAGAATATTCTTGAAGTTCCTTCTCAAGCCCCTGGATTCTTGTCTGAAGTTGTGCCTTCTCGCTTTCCCAGCCAGGCGAAGCAGGTGTTCCTTGACTCTGAGCACGATCTTCAAGCTCCTCGATCTCCGTCTTCAAACGGCTGTTCTCGGTCTTGTATCGAGACAGTTGCTCTTTGAGTTGCTTGAGCATCTTCTCAGTGCCCTTGACATAGTGTACTGCGGACTGATAATCACTTTCTAGCTGCGACAATTTCTCCCGCCAGGCGGCTTCTGATTCTTGAATCTGGATGGCGAATGCTTGCTTAGTCTCTTCATGGGCGGCAGAAGAGCTGGCGAGTTGGGATTCGAGGTCTCGAGCACGGTTCATGTCGGGTGAGTTAATTCGCTGGTTAGGTAGATTGCGAGCACGGATAGAAGTCGTAGGGCTTATGCCTCGTTCGCTGAGGATATCCTTGAGTGCGTTATGCTGAACTGACATTGCATTTGTCTCGAGTTGTTGAGCAGCCAATTGATTCTTGAGGTCGGTATTGGCTGCCTGTAGACTTTGCGTGTCACGCAGGGCAGACTGAAGCTGTCTCCTGATGGTGACACCTTCCCGGCTTGACTGTTCTTGATATTGCTCAAGTCCAGCAATACGTTCTTCTGCACCACGCAATTTGTCAGCTGCTGCTTCCAACTCCTGCTGGTATTTCTTGACCAGTTCGTTTGAAGTAGCGAGCTGGGACTGCAGCGCAGCAAGGCGTTCAGTGTCCGCCTTGCTAACTCCGGAGACGTCTCGAGCCGAGATCTTGTCAAGGCCTGCAAGAACGGCTTGGCGAGTTGTTCGAGCTTCAGCCGCATGCTTTTCAGAAAGTTCTTCTGCATCACGTAGTCGCTGCGTGGTGGCTACGAGTTCAGCAGTACGAGCCTCATGTTCAAACTTGAGTTTGTTGAGCTGCGTTTCAACCTTCTCTCGTTGTGTTCGTTCTTCCGCAAGCTTAGATTCCAGAAGAGCTGTTGAGTCTTCGGATGCTACAATAGCAGCTCGAAGGGACTCGAACGTATCACTATGATCCTTAGAGCTTCCGACGGCTTCTTGATACTTCTGCTCCATGTCGCTCTTTTCAATACGTAGGAGTTCAACAGCAGCCACGATCTCAGCCCGGGCAACCGAATGCTCCCGCGCTTCATGCTGTGCGAGGTGCAACTCAGCTTTGAGGCGCTCAACCTCTGTTGATGTTTGCTGCTTGTAGCTTTCAAGCTCCGCCATGCGCTTTTGAGCTGCGTTTGAGGTGTCGTCAGCTAGTTGCCTTGCCTTCTTCTCAGATTCGAGTTCGCTCTTAGCAGAATCAAGTCGAGACTGAAGATCTTTCTGAACATGTAATGCAGAAGCAAGTTTTCTGCTAAACTCGCCAGACCGACTATCATAGTCATCTCTGGGGCCATCAAGCTGCGGCGTGCTTGCCGAGCTGCCACCTAAATGAGCAGCAAGCTTGGCCTTGGAATAAACAGCCTCTTGAATGGCCGCATCCCGTTGCTTCTCTGCTTCGGCAATTTGCTTCGCTGCAAGAACGGCTTGCTTGTCCACGGAATTCTGGACATTGGCAAGTTCTGTTCTCATTGCCAACAAAGCCTCAATAAGCGGCCGGTCCTCGTCATCGAAGGTTTCGGTGGCCTTGTTATCAAGCAGAGGGCTAGACGAAGTGTTCGGGACGTATCCAGACTTCCGTGCAAGCTCCAACTCAGACGCATACCATGCATTTCGATTTCGAGCAGAGTCCAGCTCCTTAAGAAGGACAACTGTTTGCGAATTCCTTCCCGACGCTCGTCTGGAAATGGGATTACTTGCCTGTCTTGTTGGGGCTGGTGGCGATGCAGGGCGAGGTGTTACTGTCGGTTTGGGCAAATTTTCTGACGGCCCATTTGTTGAGGCTTGGATACGAGTTTGCTGGGGCTGCTTTGCCTTTGACATGTCCCCGTTCACTTGGTCCTGTCTGGAACCAGCTCGTACCGGTGGCTGTACAGGTGTTCGTTGGCCGTTTGACATAGGACTTTCAACCTCATTAATCACCTCTCGTGTGATCGGTGAGCCGGAATGCATTGTTCTTGGAGAATTTGAGGAGCCGCTGCGTTCTGCAGACTGTCCTCTGACTCGTGCAACAGCAGACACATCTACCGTGGGCCTAGCAGGCATTGGCCCTTGGGGAGGCGGCCCAGATGGAGGCATCGCTGAGGCTCTAGGAAGTTTGGCGTTTGCAAGGGCAGATTGGGGGCCTTCACCATCAGCGTTGTTAGGTGGTGATCGTTGCCCATTTGGTGGAGCAGAAGCTCCTCCTATAATCATTTTTCTTGAATCTGTCGGTCCGTTTGAACCATCTCGTGCAGGGTACGGACGACTGCCGTCGCTCGCAGCACTGGGTCTGCGTGAGCCTTGTACTCGTGGTTGTGGCGCCTGCTGCGCATCATTCGGATATCGAATCTTGGAGGTATCCAGGACATAAAGAAGACCCAGATCGCTAACAGACGTAGTTGCCGAACTTGGCTCTCCGCCAAGGATCACGATCGATTTGCCGACTGTTGTCATGCTATGTCCAGAACGAGGGGACGGGGAAGGCCCCATGTTTTGGAACGTATACCATCGCCTAGATGAAATCCTAAATGCTGCAAGGTCGCCAAGGTCCGTTCCTTCCTCGGTTCGTCCACCAAAGACGTACATGACATCGTCCACCAGAGCAGCGGCGTGGCCCTCGCGCGGCGCTGGGATATACCCAATGCAGTCGAATTGAGACCATTTGTTGGCTGCTGGGTCGTAGCACCAAACATCGTTAAACCACTGGAAGCCATTGGTACCACCAAAGCTAAAGCCGCGTCAGGAATCGTTCAATAGGAATTCGCCATTAACACTTACAGGTACATCTTGTCATTAAAAGTGATCATCGTGTGGTTAGTTCGGGGCGCAGGCATTTTGGGACTCGTCTCGCCTTGGACCAGGATTTCCCAACGATTATTCGGCATTTGAAGCTGGTTAAGATCAAATGCAGATAGATCATTCATAAACAAACCCTCGACTTGACCACCAAAGACATATATCTTAGACCCTAGAATGTTGAGTGAATGGCCGTATCGACCTGAAGGCCTGGGTCCAGCTGGTAGAGCACGGGACCATTGTCTCGTTGCTAAGTTTCTGTTAGTGAGGAGAAATGGTTAATTCCTGAAAAGGCTTACATGTGTTAAGAAGATAAAGTGTCTCATCAAGGGTGTCAGATTCATCGATCTTGGTATCGCCTCCATACACGATGAATGCGTTGCCAACAAGCAGACTTGAATGTCCCACTCTCGGGCCAGGGCCTTCTGCTGTTGTTGCCAAGGGGTAGCATGCCATATTACCACCAGCTTCAATCATCCACAGATCGCCCTTAACAGTAGATCCATTGATCAGGCCACCCATCAAATATACGTCGCCTTCTTTAGAAGAAACAGAGTTTACTGCAGCGCCGTACCGCGGGAATGGCGAAGGATGGGTGGAAGTGTAGGTTAATCGGCGTTGTGACCAAGGGTATAGCGACGCATTGGGGCCGCTCACTGGGGGGGCATTTCGAACCTAAATGGCACAATTTAGCATTTGCGACAGATCGAGAAGGCTTTCTCGCCGTTGGCGACGCATGGGTAGCTTACGGCGACGTCGCTTGGTTGTTGGATTGGCTGATCAGCACTTCCGCCACGGCGACCATGTCCATGCACATGTCCCTGGACAGGAGCATTGTCGGGGCTTGCATTGCTGCTCTCATGTTCGATCGAGTTCAGGCTTCCTGTAGGGGTTGCACGATGTCCTGTGGGAGTTCCACGTTGTTGGACGGCATTCTTCTCAGCAACGCGAGTGCCAGCGCCGGCACTTTGTATAGACCCTTGAGAGCCAGAGCCTGCGTCACGGCTAGCGGGTTGTGACCTCTCTGGATGCTTCTTTGATTTGAAAAGGAAGGCCATGGTTTATCATGAAGCAGCCGCAGAGCGGCAGGAAATCGAATCGAGAGCAGTATGTGGTAGTATGCGAGAGAAATGCGATGCGGATGCCGCGAGGGTAGGACGTTGTCGTGCTGCAGTCGTCGCGTGTCAAGGATCGCCAGGTAACGAAGCGAGGTCAACTATAGAAAAGTTCCAGCCACAAAGATACAAGTAAAGTCGATATTCTGATTCGGCAATGGCTGGACCAGCATCGGTGAACGTGCTGATAGAATCGCGGAAGATTCTAAGAAATTTTGGGGCGTGGTCAACCTCCCGAATTACGGGGGAGTCGAGGGGAAGGGGCTGGCTTCGAGACGGAGGATGCGCTGCCGCACGTTGAGGAATGAGACTTTGTTCTGTATCGTTTAGCGACCACGCAGTTGATTGAAACGGGCGTATAGATCGAGACGCACGAGAGGAGTGAAAGAGTGACGATGCGGCAGTTAAAAGGCCCCCCGTTGGGTTGGCGCAGAAACTGTCTAACAGTTGTGAGATAGGATGGATGGGATAGGAAAGAAAGTGGTGATGGTCAGGTACGAAATGAGCAGCCAAAGCCTGCGACAGCTGCAACGGAGCGGAAACGGGCAGCGTAACGATAGATGGGGCTTAGTCCTTGCTTCCATTTACCTCCACCTACAGTGTGGGTGCTTACAGTGGCCTCAAAGGTCTTGAGCCTCCTATTGCTCGCTGTTGTTTGCTACAGGCCAGACTTGCACTTCTATGTCTTGGACTTACTGACCAATCAGACCGTGGTCTTCCCCTGGATACCCATCGCTATAGCCCGGGGCAGCCCCAGCTTAAGTGGACGATGTTTAGGGGTTCCCATGCAAAGCGGCCTCGGGTACCTGTACAGTGTCACTTTGCACGGGCTTGCAGTGGGGATGGTTAACGGGAACTCCTAACTCGGGCATGGATAGAAGTGTCCAAGTTCCCCTCTAGTCGAGTTTTTGCCAGTGCCAACCTGAGTCCTGCGGAAGAAAAACAGCTAATATTATAAACCGCCTCAAAATTTATGGCAGGGGTTGGAGGATTAAGGTGCCATCCCATCTCTTTGAAGCATACGTTCCTGGTCCAGGGGTACCTACAGGTCGTTACCTCACTTCTCGACCTTTCGTCCTACGTTACAAACGCACTACGACAGTGACCGCCTGCTTGAGAATAATGCATGCTATTTAAATACCATGCATACAATCAGCGCCTCAAGACACATATACAGCATGTAAACTCGTCTCGGCCTACAGTGTCTAGGGTCTCTTTGTTCTGTCCCTGCTAGATCGTCCTTGCATCCTAAGGTGGAGATACCCTGGTGGCCGGGACTCATCCAACGGATCCCGTTGCAGCGGGCGTGCCCCTTTCGTACATCTGCTTCTTGTACCTGACAGAATGCACTTTAATTATCAGCTACGATGCTAGGGACAGAAGGGACTAAGTAATCTGGTATAGCAGCCTGGAGGGCTGCATATGTTAATGGCCAAGGACTCTTGCAAAATCCATATTCGTGAATTATAACACAACCCTAGCTGAGTGGGTTTCGGGTTCTGTCAAATGAATATTAGCCGAAGAACAAAACAGATCGATCTGTTCACTTTTGATACAGATACTTTGTGGAAATATGCATGGATGTCTTGAAACGACATAAATAACTTGACGTCTGTGATCAGCCTGGGGATATCTGACATAATTCTAATGGCTGCTGCATTCTCCAAAGATACCATGAGAACCTACTGCAAATGATTAAGCAGCTCATCTTGGATCAAAGCTGAGAATTCATTGGATTGTTAGGTTGGTCATATTCATCGTTTCATGTTTCTCGGGCGCTAACATCGTCAAACCCAACGGCCTACGCACGCCAAGACTTCACGGCTGATTACTCTTTTCCCCCTTCGATTAGCCCCACCAGAGAACGTTTCGTTTACCTGATTCGGTGATAAAAAAAAGGGATACGAGACTAGTGCCTTGTGGTCTTGTCAACTTAGTGACTTGCTGACTCCATGAAGAGATGCAAATGGCAGTGCTTAGATTGAGACGTTGGTTGTCTTGTGAAGTGATATACGGCAAAGAACTACTATATGCGATGCATTGTTCAAGTAAGAAATAAGATTAAAATATGGCAGCCCAGTAACTACATTATCCATAGAGCGTACCAGTCAACTGGTTAACTTTACCAAGTATTCAAGTAGGCACTATATGTTTAAGTCTGGAAGTTGCGTTCAACGAGAATTACTCAGGAGAGCCATGTTCTATCTGGTGATAGATTCATTTCACTTCAGTGATACGGAATGTCTCAATCGACTGTGACATCGGGACGTTCTCCGGTCATAGGTAATCACAACTTTATAACGTGTAAACGAGTTTTCCATATAAGTATAAAGTATTACTGGTAAGTCCTTTGCAGGTATGAAATATTAGTAACCTTCAAGAAGGCCCTTCATGTCCATTACGTTAACCCGGATTGTGGCATCTACTTCTTCCGCTTGCTCGGGCACGTCTTGTTGGAACACGTCCCATCTAGAAAGCTGCTCACAACTAAAGTGGTAGGTCTAAATAGCCGTTTCCACTATGGAATGCAACTGATGGTTCAGGTAGGTCTGGGGATATCCCAAAAATATATCAGAACTCGCAATATACCCACTGTACGAGCTGGATACAGCCGCGTCTTTCAAAGTATCCTACCTGCTTGGTGAACGTGTTGGGCGGTTTTTATTTATTTATTTTTTAAATTGAATGAACAGTAATAAGCTATGGTCAGAGAAATTCATGTTAATGTTGAGAGATTAGAAAAGCCCAAGAATTGCCATATTATAGGCATTGTTTTGTGTGTATTAAATCTACGAGGGCCGTGAGTTGATGTACAACAAGTACAATTCTCCTTCCCTCCTCGTATTGGTCATGTGTACGCTGGGTAGTCACATAATCTGTGAGTTCCAAAAAGTTCGATGTCCGACGTAATGAATAGTTTAGTGTTAGTTCGCGCATACACTCCTAAAACACTCCATTACACCACGTTAACAGTAATTGCATGTAACTTGTGTGAGTATTGAGTGCATCACAGAGAGGATGGCAAGAACATACATCTCACTATCAAGGCCAACCCGTACAAGTCCCTTCATGTTGTTATCCAGTTCAATTGCGATGGTAACCGGGGAGTATAGGTTAGGCAAGTTCATACTGGTTGGCGAGCAAGACACCACGTGCTAGGTCACGCGCAGGCCAACATCCATTGTCAATCTTCACATCAAAGTTAGCTTTCCTAGCGCGTGGCTTGCATGCTGCTTTAGCTCAGTGATGGTTGGCCAGACGGTTCCCATTTGGAGCGGGGACAACGCCGACCTAACGAATTGAAGCAGCGATCGGTACCTGATGGATCCTTCACCACAGCACCCTGTTGATATGGCCGTATGGTTCTTAACAGTGCTTGGCTTTGAATGAAGTAAAATAACAATAATATATAGAAGTTTGGGAATATTAAGCATTATCGACGGATTATACGACAAACAATATATCGCCATATGCAACCCAACTCTATATGTCACTAAGCTAAGGGTGGCCCGCGGGTGTGCTAGGAATTCCTAATTTCCATCTGCCTTTATCCTGGTCAGCCGCCTACAGACACCAAACCTGGGCCTCATCTTTTGCTCCTCTCGCCCACTTCCAAAAAACTCTCCCAACTACTTACCATCGTAATCGACAACTGGGTTCAGTCAGAAACTCAGAAAAATATTGCCAGCGCCCTTAATAGACCGGGCAACTGTTCGCAATGCCGGCTTGAGCTACACAAAAAGTCATGACAGTTGTGTCGCTATAATAGACGTCACTTCCTCCACATCTCTCCAGCCAGCCATACCCGCACCCGCTTCACTGCGAGCTCCTCCGCCAACGCTAAGCTCTCGCAAACCCGCGCTGGTCACGACAACACGCGCTCCTCGGCTACCGCCAACCTACAGCGTCAATAGCGACACTCCGCCAGTGTTCAGCTGCCATGGCGCTGCGATCCGATATCAACGGCACCTCTGCGCCTGCAGCCGAGTCGAATGGAACCACCTCAGCAGCGCGACCTAGAGTAAACGGACGCTCAACCTCGAATAGCGTTCCGGCGAGCGACGATGACGAACAGCGGCCTTTGAGCGCACCCAACCAACGCAACGGAAGCATGAGCCTCGAGACGAAAGACGATATCGAGCACCACCAACAAACACGGCCCGTGAAGCCATTGCTGCTCCGGTCCAAGAGTGACTACGCGCATCGACCGATGGATGAACCCGAACCAGTAGAAGACAACATACCTGAATGGGGTGCCAGACATGGCTTCGAGGATCACTACCAGTCGGAGGATATTATATCTCAGCTGGCTAATGTGAGTTGTACCTCTTGTTTATCCTTATGCGCTGGGCGGTCAGTTCGGGTATACCCCAGTTTCTGTATCATGCTCGACAGATGCAGGACAAAGCAACCCTAGTTGCGATATGCTGTGGCACGTGGAAACAGGCATCTTGGCCGTCTACAGGCTTCGCTATTTGACCTGTTTCGCCCATTCTAGACTTTTTTTGTGTCATTCCCCAAGCAAACACCCTGCGACCTTGAGGTTGAGCACAATGCACCTACATCACACACATTATCAAAGGTTACCAGGCTAATCATGTGCTGTAGAATTGGTACATGTACTATACAGATAAACGACACGAAACGACAGGCAAACCCAAACCACTACAGTATGAACTTCAAGATTGGCGACAAAGAGACAGGTTGAAGACGGTCTCGGCGGCTCTCGCGGTGTGTTTGAATATAGGAGTTGAACCTCCCGATCAGCTCAAGACCAGCCCAGGCGCGAAACTCGAAGCCTGGACGGATCCGACCGTTCCTCCTATCCAGAAAGCCCTTGAAAACATCGGCAAGTCGCTTCAGGCTCAGTATGAAACTCTCGCGATAAGAGCGCGATATAAACAGTACCTGGATCCGTCTGTCGAGGAGACGAAGAAGTTTTGCATCTCTTTGCGCAGAAATGCCAAGGATGAGCGAGTTCTGCTTCATTACAATGGACATGGTGTTCCCAAGCCAACTGCGTCGGGCGAGATCTGGGTTTTCAACAAGAACTATACTCAGTACATCCCCGTTTCACTCTATGATTTACAACACTGGCTGCAAGCTCCCACCATATTTGTCTGGGATTGTTCAGAGGCCGGCAATATTCTCAACAACTACCACAGATTTGTCGAGAAACATGAAGAGGAGGAGGAAGAAGCCGCTGAGCGCGACCCGAACTACGCAAAGACCAATTTCCGACCCTACATACACTTGGCCGCCTGTGCAGTCAAGGAGAATCTTCCCACCAACCCTCTTCTACCCGCAGATCTCTTCACTGCTTGTCTCACAACCCCTATTGAGATGGCTCTGTGGTTCTTCGTTCTACAAAATCCCCTCAAAACCAACATCAGCCCAGAGCGGGCCAAGAAGCTACCTGGTAGACTCCAGGAGCGGCGAACACCACTGGGTGAACTTAATTGGATTTTTACTGCCATCACGGACAGCATCGCATGGACGACCTTGCCGCGTGATCTCTTCCGCAAGTTCTTCAGACAAGACCTTATGGTTGCAGCTCTGTTCCGTAACTTTCTTCTTGCTCAGCGTGTCATGACTGTCTACGGGTGCCATCCTCAATCCTATCCCAAGCTTCCCGATACTCACCAACATCCATTGTGGGAGACATGGGATCTGGCGGTCGACATGGCATTGGCCCAGCTCCCCATGCTGGAGAAGAAGGAAAGCGAGGGCTTTGATTACGAGTACCAAAATTCAACCTTCTTCACGGAACAACTCACTGCGTTCGATGTCTACCTTACTAGGGGCGATGCGATGGCTCAGAAATCACCCGACCAGCTGCCCGTTGTACTACAAGTACTGCTCAGCCAACAGCATCGAGTTCGTGCGCTTATTCTGCTCGGTCGTTTTCTTGACCTGGGTCCGTGGTCTGTCCAGCTCGCTCTCAGTATCGGAATCTTCCCGTATGTTCTTAAGCTCTTGCAGTCTGCTGCAGCTGAGCTGAAGCCGGTGATGGTCTTTATCTGGGCACGTCTCATCGCAGTGGATCTTTCATGTCAGCAAGATCTCATCAAAGACAGCGGTTATAGCTACTTTGCACAGATTCTCAAGCCGTCTGAGGGATTACCTGTTGTTGACAGCGACGAGCACAAGGCAATGTGTGCCTTCATTCTCGCCATGCTTTGCAAAGACTACAAGAACGGCCAGATGGTCTGCAATCAGACAGATATCATGTCTTACTGCTTAACTCATCTTCAAAATGAAGAAAATCCTCTTCTGCGACAATGGGCATGCCTCTGTATAAGCCAACTTTGGCAAGACCTTCCTGAGGCAAAGTGGCGGGGTATCCGAGAGAATGCGTACGTCAAGCTGGCTTATCTGGTCAGAGACCCTTGTTGTGAGGTACGAGCGGCTATGGTGCATGCCATGACCACGTTCCTTGGCATTCCCGATCTGACAGAAGAAGTTGCCCGTATTGAGGAGTCAATTGCATGGACTATCCTTGATATGGGTAATGACGGAAGCCCGATGGTTCGCAAAGAGTTCGTTGTGTTCCTGTCGAATTTTGCTGTTCGCTTTGAGAGTAAGTTCTTGGTTGCAGCTTATGAACAACTGGTTGAGGAGAAGGAGTACCTCATGTTCCCTCCTCAAGACGATGGCCAGGAACACAAAATGGGGTTGCATTATGCAAGACCCGACAATCGCAACAAGGATGGCACCATTAAACCAATGGCCCATGGCTTGTCGCACAACACAGTCTACATGGCGTTGTGGAAGTTGGCTTTGGTACTCAGCGTCGACCCTCACCCTGAAGTGCAACGTGAGGCTACAGTTGTAGTAGACTTCGTGCATCACGCGCTTTTCAGCTCAAAAGTTGGCGCCCAGACCCAACAGGTCATGGCTGAGATTCAAAAACGCGCGACAAAGCTAACACACAAGCACACCCCGAGCGCAAGCCAGCGTAGCAATGCTGCAGGACATGCCAACTCGCAGCCCCTGCCTTCTCCTGGACTCTTGCGGCGAACTGCGAGCTTGCTATTTCCATCTTTGGTTACTAATGAAGATAAATCAAGACCGACAACACCGACTTTGCCTCGGTCACCATCACTTAAACACACACCGAACCAATTGCCTCCACCAGAACAGAACGATCGAGTATCGTCACTGGGGCAGTACAACGTTGCGCATGAGCCATACTCTGGCGCATATAGAGAACGAGACTTGACAAAACCCCCCACACTCCCTATCAAGAGCAGATTCCTGGAATGGTCAATCGAGTACTTCCGTGAGCCACAGATGAAGCCAAGCGAAGCAGATGAGCCAGGAAGTACTGAGTACAATGAGCGCCTCTGGCGGAGAGCTCGTAACGAAACTATTATCAGAGAGACACAGCCATTGAAACAACAAGCGGGGAGCCACAAGTGGAACAATCAGCTTGGAATTGTCAACAATGGTGCTCAGCCGGCCAAAATGACTTTCCATCAATTTGAGGATCATCTTGCTGTGGCAGATGATGGCAATACAGTTTACGTATGGGATTGGAAGAAGCAAGGTCGATTGAGTCGTTTCAGCAACGGAAATCCCGAAGATTCTAAGATCAGCGATATGAAGTTCATCAACGAGGATGATCAAGCAATGCTGCTCACAGGATCATCCGATGGCGTGATCAGAGTCTACCGCAACTACGAATCGGATAGAGAAATAGAGCTTGCATCTTCCTGGCGCGCCCTGACACACATGGTGCCAAGCAACGTCAACTCGGGTATGGTGTTCGACTGGCAGCAAGTTACAGGCCGAGTCCTCGTTGCTGGTGATGTTAGGGTAATTCGAGTGTGGTACGCTGCTTACGAGACATGTGTTATGGATATTCCAGCACGGTCAGGATCCTGTGTGACCTCGTTGACCTCTGACCAAATGACTGGCAATATGTTTGTTGCCGGTTTCGGAGACGGTGCCGTCCGAGTTTTCGATACGAGAAACCGTCCTCAGGAGTCAATGGTGCGCAAGTGGAAAGACGAGTCAGATCGACAATGGATCAAGAGTGTTCATATGCAGCGTGGTGGACAGCGAGAGCTCGTGAGCGCCAGCAGGAATGGCAAGGTCAAGATCTGGGATATTCGCATGGATAAGCCTCTGCACTCCTTCCAGACAACGCGAGACACACTTCGCACCGCCAGCACACATGAACACCTGCCGGTCTTTGCTGTGTAAGTACCAATTTACTACTGTGATATCGATGTACAAGGATAGGCAACTAACTCGAATGACAGAGGCACCTCCGCGCATACGGTCAAGGTATTTAACCTTGATGGCCATCAGCTTTCGAACGTTGAGCCATACTCAAGCTTCCTACAACAAAATCGTAGCTCTCCTATCTCAGCAACGGCGTTTCACCCTCATCGACCAATCCTGGGATGCGCTGCTCAAGGTGATCATCACATTAACTTGTTCACTTGCGAGAAGTCTGAGTCTATGTACCCAAGTTAGCGTCCTTGGGGCAGCGGGCTTCACTTATAGCAACACGTAGGCGAGGAAAGCGGGTGTTATTTAATACCCAGATCAGGAAGATAGCAAAATCAACCAGATATGAACCATAGAGAAGCCCAAAGGGATGGGAATGTTGTCTGTATAGGTTGCATATCATATCATCCAGGATTCTTTTTTTATGCAGGCGTTTCGGGGCAAGACTAGCGAGGTAACGGATGGAGCGAACGGGAGGTTGTGTTCCTCGACGGATTCCTTTCCTAGAGCTGTTCCATTTACGCGATACGTATCAGGATTGAACTTGCTAGACTACAGGACGGAGCATTGGAGAGACGTATAGTAAACTTAATATGAATTGCTAATTTGAAGACCTAAAGCAATGGCATATAGGCTGTGCCTGCTAGCCCTTGAAAGACACCGTATTTTGTCAGTATTTCTCTCCTCGTGTAAACTGGTTGTCAAGCAGCTTGTGACCAGTTAGAGGCACCTTGTCTGATTGCACATGCTTCTGGAAGAGTATCCGACTTCGGCAATATACCCTGCTTCGACAAGCAGGTTCCTTGGCATCTTCCGAGGAATTGACAGCCACCAGATTATTCTTGCTTGAGCAATCCACCTTCTGGAAACTTCTTCGTGTCCAGGCCACCTGGACATACGCTCAAGGCGCAACATTGAC
Source organism: Fusarium torulosum (assembly GCA_900312805.1). Taxonomy (NCBI): domain Eukaryota; kingdom Fungi; phylum Ascomycota; class Sordariomycetes; order Hypocreales; family Nectriaceae; genus Fusarium; species Fusarium torulosum. The sequence goes on from ONZP01000383.1 coordinate 31,487, forward strand.
TTTTAGAGAGCGTATAGATAGACTCACATAGACTTCGGGTGATGCTGAGGACCTTCAAGTCACACAAGATCTTTCAGCTTTTTCATGCGAGAAGGGAATTTTCGCCGAACATCTCCAGAACCCCTGTTCTTGTCACCGCCAAAACCTTCCATTGAGTGGACAATGTATCCACGTTCCAGGAACTCCAGAGGCACGAATGTATATAGAGACCGATGGTGTCGGCTTAGACCGGGTTGTTGCGTGGTATTTTGACCTCCTAAGCGTGTGTTTAGCGAGCCATCATGTCCATCCGCTCCAAGAGGCTACTGCTTCATCGAGGTACAGTAGAAGGATTCAGGGCTGGGAGTCCGGTACATGGGGTAGATGACCTAGAGCTGCAGTAGCTGGGCTCAGATACATAGAAATAGTGACTAGTGTACAGGGGAATTGAGGGTAAAAATAGACTGGATATAAAGACTTAGTATAGAGTGGGACTGCCAAGGGTGGTGAAGTAGAGTAGCCTGCACAAACCATGCAATTGACTTCTGGATAGGCTTTAGCCGTAGGTGACGTTTTTGCGATATGCATACATCTTGCAATATGACCCCAGTAACACCAGAGAACTACCTGGTGTACTGTAACTCTCACATCGGAGCTGGCCTCCGGTTGAGCAATTGTACACAGCCACATAAGAAGCCACATAAGAAGCCACATAAGAAGCCACATACGTAAGGCAAGTAAGCATAGCATATGCATGGAGAACACTTTTTGGGAATACAATTTTCAGCTTTTGGAGCAAAGATAACTTGGAAAGCTCTGACTGCCTGATTGAGTTAACACAGAAGCACCTTGATAAAACTCTGAACGCTACCAATCAAGCTGCTGAAGAACACATGCAAGCCCTGGAATAAACTCAGTCCTGATTTGAGCAACGGCTTGGCTGTCTGACTTACATTAGCTTCATACACACATACGTGTGTATGATGACTACTGCGGTCGAAAGAGACTCGAAACGACGGCATTGGGGTCTCACTATCTTTCCCTCGCTGATTCAGTGGTCAAGGTGTGCGACCACTGATGTTGGATGTCATGAGTAAGTGGGACGTTGAGTTCTGACAGGGAGTCCAAGTGGGAGAAGGGACAAGCTTGTATCGAGGGGAGGGATCTGTGTACAGGCTTCGTTCCGGCAGGTGTGCAAGATCTAATCGTTCCCCACGTTGGACAACTTATACACGCCATGGCCAACGCTGCGCCCGTCTGGCGGTACCATACTACCATGAATCATCACATCGTTCAGGCCCCGAAGCCGGTTTCCCGAGAAAAGGCGCTGAAATCCTCGTCTACGAGTCTGGGCACTGCACATCTCATGCACCAAGGGTCTTAGGATCCAGCCCCGGAGACGGGCGAGGCGGGATTCGGCGGGAATGCATAAAGCTTCGTTTGGTTGTCATTGGTGGTTACACAAACGTGCGTGTGCTGGGACTGTTAATGATAAGCCAGTGAGCACCTAAACGAAGAAGTTTGTCTTTAGGCTATCCCCCCCAAAGTTGTTGATTACTTGGCATATCATTTACATATAGCGAAAGAGTTGCAAAAGCAGGTATCGACGAGTCGCAACACACCATTCGACAACCTTGGCTTATCGTCCCGTCCCAATATTAGTGCCACATGTAAGCGTGTTACCAGCAGAGTTTGTGCATATTATTCCCCCAGTAAACCCGTTGAAGCTTTCCCGGAGAGCATTAGGAGTGCTACGTGAGACAAGGGTTAGAAAGATAGAGCTTCGGCCGAGCCATGTGTAAGGTAAGCTAGCCGGAACGCCAGATACCGCCCGAATGAGAGCTCAGCCTCAACTCGAAGGGAATTTTTTATTGCAGGGTCTTTTTGGGGGCTTTCTCTTGGGATTTGGAAGGGGTCCTTTGCTTAAGCGGGCGGCCAATGCGGGCGGGCGGCCGCCTAAGCAGAAAGTCGGATGCACATGGAGCTAAGCTTAAGGTTGCTTTCTGCTGTATAACTATGGTGAGCTGGAACCAGGCTGAACCTTCTAACGCAGACCGAGGAGCGGGGTTATGTGTTTAATATTTGAATAGGGCCGAACAAGCTACAGTAATTGGCCCTGTAAGGCTGCAATTGAGGGTCGTTGTGTACGTCTCTCGAGATGTCGTCGTTGGTGTGGTTCCAGTTTCCTGTTTCCTGGCTATGGGTAACACAAACACGATCCATACTTGGCGGGCCCAACTGCTCAATTAGGCTTGGCATAACGGTACAAGAGAAAGGCGTATAATTGTGTTCTTTGCCACTAGATCAGATATCTAGTAGGACATATATCCCAGTCTAGTTGATATCCAGTCTGTGACATATGGATATCTATAAAGCGCAGATCCCATCATGCCCCTCCATGTGATTGAGGACCCTTGCTTACCTACACGAAAGATGACCCACCAAACCTTCGGGGCCGAAAGGAGGAATATCCAGAGTAATGAATGGAACGTCAAGGTTAGAAGGGAATAACAGAATCAGAACTCAGAACTCAGAATTAGAACCAGGCAACTCGTGTTGATTGATTGTCAGATGTGCATTGGAAGATTGGAAGGGGTGGGGGGGTTCTCGCTAGAGCCACATCTATCCTGTGGGGACAGTTGATGAGCGTATCAGGTTGATTCCCAGCTCTGAGGGTTTATATCCTCTCAGCATATCCGTACATCGCCCGACTAACAACTTGACCTCGCATTAGCAAAGCTATTGCTCAAATCGACAAACTTACCGCATAATCTGACGTTCTTAGAGCAAGAAAACTCATAGACAAGAACAATTGCATCAGGAGACAACAAACACATTGATCGGCAGTATATGAAGATTGCACCACTCCCACTTCTTCATCATCATCATCATCATCATCATCGCTATTCAAGGTAGCCCTGCATGCAGAAAAGATGCACTCCCCTAGCCTCCGACACGCAGACCATATTCATGAAGCCATTGGGTCTCCAGAGAGATAACTCAACAGCGCTGAGCTGGCGGGTAAAAGGCAAGGAAGTGAAGAAACACCAACAAAAAATAGAGGACGAATTAGGTGTTCAGCAACGTCGGCCGCCTTGCTGCAGCTCCCCCATCGCAAGTCTCTCCTAGGCGACACTTTAGCTTCGAACGCGACATGGAACCCTTTCCGTAAGAAAATCAGCAAATCCCCTCTTCTCTCTGAGGCCCTTTCCCCCTCTCGATCTCCCGAAATCTTTCTGCCTTGGGAAAAAGTTGCCTGTGGTGCTTTGAGGTAGGAGAAGCTTCACGATGGCTTGTTTTTTTGTTTTGTTTT
>ONZP01000384.1:0-24497 GCA_900312805.1 Fusarium torulosum
GAGTGTTTTGCGCTTTTCCGGGTCGTCAATCAAACCGGCTTTCGTTAGTGACGCGCGCGCTTTGCTGCGGTACGCCTCGTATCTCTCGCGGAACTTGGTGAGCTCGGTCTTGTTCTTGGGATTTCCGGGTTGTGACGGCCATGGGGGAGGAGTGATGCCATCTTTCCGTAATTGTTCATATACCCTCTTAGCATGAGGGTCGTCAGAATGGTGAGCTTCTGGTATATTTCCATCGTGGAGATCGGCGCTCGATGACGAAGTTGGTCGCGGTTCGTCACGCGTTGTCGCGAACGGATTGGATCCATTGCTCCGTGCGCTGTGGCCTGCCGGTTTCTTAGACAAATTGGCAGAATTGAACGGGTTTTTCTTTGAATCGTTGGTGTTCTTCTTGTCGTCGGCTTTCCGGTTCTTTTGCCTACCGCCTCCGTCACTCAAGTTGGCATCCTTGCCTTTGAAAGGGTTGTTAGGCTTTCGCTTGGTATCGCTATCGCTCTGGTCGCCAAATCCCGCGGATCTCTTGTTTCGTTTTGCGTTGGAGGAGTCGCCTGCACCACCAATGCCAAATGCGCTTCCTTTGTTGTCAGAGTTAGTCGCAAAAGGGTTGAACGCTGGAGACGGGCTCCGCGTCGGCTGACCAAAAGCCGAAAACATCTGGTTTGATGATGCAACGAATGTCGCACTCATCTAGGGAATCGTTTGAACATGGGGATGAGTTAGAGCGCTCAGAAATGCGTGGCGTGTCGTGACGTGACGTGACGTGAGAGTTAAGGTGAGCGTTGGTTGATTGTTCGATGGTAGAATTGAACCCATCAAGCTAGTTCCTATTCTGGGGAGCTTTGCTCTGCATTGTTCCATGACCCACCCAACACGTGACCCGTCTATAGACAGCTTGAAACACTTAGACACCGACACTTGAGACGCTTCACATTAGCACCTCGAATTCTTAGTAAATTTGCTTTTCATTGATCTCGTTTTACTCCTTTAACTCCCCTTCTTTTGTCCCAAAATACAATCCATCAGACCCGGTCTATCTATGACGCACTGAATCGATCAACCATTACCTTATCCGGCCACGAATTCGAGCAGGTCCCAGCCCCTGTCGAATCTCGTCCAGCTGCTCGAGGCCTGTTTGAGCCTTGGTTTTCTTGTTCGTTCTCTTTCCAGGCTTAGTGAAGTTTCCGAGGAAGTCATCCATGATGTTGTCAAAGTCACCACGAATGGGTCCTTGAACGGTAGACATGGTGGACACTGCAGAAACTGACTGCATATCATCATCCATGTCTTCGTTATACCGCTCCTCAATCTTGTCGAACCTTGCATCCAGCAGAGTCATTTGCTCAGTTCGCACCATTGACGAGGATGTCATGGAATAGCTCGAGTTGTCTGTGAGAGCTCCCTTTCTCTTCTTACGTCGGCCGCCATTGGTGGTAGTGGTAAACATAGACTGCATCTCAGACTGTGATGGCGCAACCGGTGCTCGACTGCCCTTCTGCTCTTTCTTGAACTGCTTGAAGTCCTCGAGCCAATCTTGAGAAGGTCCCTCCTCGGGCTGGTCTGTAGGTGCTTGGACGAGCTGAGGGGCTTCGCCGTCCTTGTACTCCTTGCTGGGCTTCGCTGTAGCATCTGACTCCCAGCCATCGTCTTCCTCAAACTCCGCACCCTCAAACTCATAGTCTTCCAGCTCTCGGCCATCCTTTGCAAGCTCCTTGAAGATGTCATCGTCTTCGTCGTCCACAAATGCATCATCCTCCAGAGCCTCAAGAACCTCTCGTAGACGGGGATCCATATCAGGCTGGAACCCCTTGAGGGAATCGGGAATATCCTGCTGGGCTTCATAGGTGACCCTTGTAAGGTTCTTAGAAGGAAGAAGTTCTGGGTCGAGGATATCATCTGCACTCTGCTCAATGTCCAGCTTCTTCAGCGCATCCTCAAGTGACTGCTTCTGTTTTCCCTTGCCTTTGTTCGCAGTCGCATCTGACTCTACGAACACAACCTCTCCACCACCAGTGTTGAGATCGCGCAAATGCTGCATGTAATCGTACTCGGTGTCGTCGTAGTAAACGCCATATGCGGCTGCCTCGCCTTCGTTCGCGCGAACACCATCGGCTTCGTAACCAAGCTCAGAAGCCAAGTCATCTAAATCCTTTGACTTGTTTGATGACTTCTTGGTCTGGGTAGGGTTGAGCACCATTGAAGGCGCATTTTCGTCGTGGATGAGGGGGTCATTTTGCGGTCGGTGAACCAGCGTAAAGTGCTGGGCTGACTTTTTGTCGCTAAATAATTAGCATTAGCATACTGTAAGTAAACAAATACTCCATGGAAAGCAGTACTTACATCCACTTTCGAGGCATCTTGGCGGTTTGAAGCGACAAGAATCTAGTTGTGAGGTGGGAGTGGGTGTTTGGGCTTCAATCACACTCATCCGGGTTACAGAAAATCTAGCGGGGTGACGAAAAAATCCTTATCAAGATATCCACAGTTATCCAATACCCTGTCAACTGACTCACACAGTCTTGAACCCTATCACAACCGCTGTAAATTACAGTGTGATTACCTTAATGGAACACGGTCAAGGACCCCCGAAAATTCCATTTGCCCCTCCATGAACAGTCATTATTCAGCGGGGCAGACACACTCGGTTGATCGCTTGACAGCCCTCTCAGTTCAAGTCAACTCAATCTTTACACAACACTAACAATCTTGAGAATTATTGTGACTTGGAACAGAGATTCCCCGTATATCAAACACCAAAAGCGCACCAAAATATAACCCGGACAAAGCCTCCAAGATGGTTCTGGCAAAGTCAAAGAAGTCGGTCGGACTGGGCAACACCCTCATGAACGATCGCTTCGGCAAAGGCAAAGGAACCGACAGGAAGCGAACTTCTGCCATCACCAGAACAAACCACGCCACAGGCGAGCAATATCTCGTCAATGAGAAGAAGGATGCTTCTTGGGTCAAGATGCGCTCCGTCACGGAGCAGGGCGATCTTGACGAGTTTTTGGCCACGGCTGAGTTGGCTGGTACCGATTTCACTGCTGAGAAGACCAATAATGTCAAGATTATCCACACAGACCAAAAGAACCCTTACCTACTGTCGGCGAACGAGGAGCGAGATGTTCTCGGAAAGCACAAGCAGCACAAGGGTCGCTTGACCGTGCCCCGAAGACCCAAGTGGGATTCCACAACAACCCCCGATGAGCTGGATACCCGAGAGCGAGAGAGCTTCTTGAACTGGAGGCGCGGCTTTGCCGAGTTGCAAGAGAACAACGATCTTCTTATGACACCGTTTGAGCGAAACTTGGAGGTCTGGAGACAGCTCTGGCGAGTTATTGAACGATCGGACCTTATTGTTCAGATTGTCGATGCCAGAAACCCCTTACTGTTCCGTTCTGAGGATCTCGAGGATTATGTCAAGGATGTTGATCCTAAGAAGGAGAATCTTCTTCTTATCAACAAGGCAGACATGATGACACCCAAGCAGCGCAAGGCTTGGGCAAAGCACCTAAAAGAGGCAGGCATCGCTTATCGTTTCTTCTCAGCCGAGCTGGCCAAGGCAGAGAACGAGTTGAGAGATCTTGCCGGCTCAGATAACGAGTCGCATGCTGGTCCTTCATCAGAGAAGGTCGAGGAGGGAGAGGGAAGCGCGCAACAGGAGCAGGAGGGTGCTCCTCTGAACGAGGAGCCAGCCCAGGAGACACAGATTGATAGAGAGGCCAAAGCAGCTGAGGAGGCGGATGACATCGACACACAGATTCTCACAGTTGAGGAGTTGGAAGATATCTTCCTAAAACATGCCCCCGCAGACGCAGGTAAGATATATTGAACAACCGTTACAGCCTCCCGCTAACACAAAAACAGGCGCAGATTATAAGTTGCAAGTCGGTCTGGTTGGTTACCCCAACGTCGGTAAATCGTCCACCATCAACGCCCTCATCGGCGCAAAGAAGGTCTCCGTCTCTTCGACACCTGGAAAGACCAAGCATTTCCAGACCATTCATCTGAGTGAACGTGTCATTCTCTGTGATTGCCCCGGTCTCGTCTTCCCCAACTTTGCCACCACAAAGGCCGATCTGGTCTGCAACGGTATTCTCCCTATTGACCAGCTTCGTGAGTTCCAAGGCCCTGTCGGTCTTGTCACTCAGCGAATTCCTCAGCCTTTCCTTGAGGCCATTTACGGTATTCACATCCGTACTCGAGCCGCTGAGGAGGGTGGTACTGGTATCCCTACTGCCCCTGAACTTCTCCGCGCATATGCTCGTGCCCGTGGTTTCCAGACCCAAGGTCTCGGTCAGCCCGATGAGTCTCGTGCCGCTCGTTACATCCTTAAGGATTACGTGAGCGGTAAGTTGCTGTTCGTCTCACCACCTCCTGGAATCGATAACGCCGCCGACTTCAACCGTGGACTTTACGACGAGGAGCATCTCCCAGAGAAGCGACGTGCTGCCCTAAGCGCCGCTATGGACCAGCTCTCTGTTGCCGACCCAGCCAGCAGCGAGCCCTTCCTGGCTATGGAGGACGATGCTGTTGACGTCGCCTCAACCATTGACGTTCCCCTTCCCGCCGGTCCCAAATCAAAGAAGATTGACAAGGGCTTCTTCGGACCCAACAGCTCTCAGGGCCATGTCAGCAAGCCCTTCAACTACCAGTACACCCAGCAGGGCAAAGAAGATTCTCTAGCTGGTAGGCACCTGTCCGGCCGCAAGGCACGCGTAGCGGTCGCTCTCGAGAACGGCCTTAACCCCGATGAGGTTCAGATTGGATCAAGCAAGAAGCACTTCAAGGGTGGTCCTAGTGGTGGAGCGCCTAAACGCCGTACTGCCCGCCGACAAGCACACGAGGACGACGACTAAATGGAAGCAATAAACAAAAACAGTAAAAAGAAATGAGAATGAAAAAGAAGAATAGGGTATATGGGCACTGAGGAGGAACAAAAGGTGGGTTTCGGAAACGGGTGCATTTAGTCTGGTTAAAAGGATCTGGGTTATGGAAAGGCTACAGGCCAGGCTCCGATATGATGCATATCTCCACCTTTACGGGTAGCTACGGAATCAATATCAACATTTCTTTTGTGTTAGTAAGATGATTAAGCATTATACCTCACTTATAACTCTGCTCTTAATGAATGTGGATGGCTACGAGCCGGTGTGATGTAATTCATATCACTAACATATGAAAACGACTATACTGGCATTTCATGACAAAAAGGAAATATGGGTATTGACTGTCTACACCGTCCGCAGTTCGCCCCTGATAAAGACCGTGGCCATTCAAAACAAAAAAAATCTCAGATGCTACGCTCATGCATGATGCGTAACAGCAGTTCCCCAACTCCACAAAGTAAAGTCTTTCCTCCGTAAAAGGCGTTGTAATGCGTTGTATGCTCAGGTTGATAGGTTAATAGTTTGGTGATTATGTATGGGAGTGATGTAGTAGCAAGAGTTGAGCTGCTCATGCTGTTATATCAACTTCATCTGACGCTCCCTCGTGATTCGCGACCTCCTCTCGATTCACGGCCTCCCTTCGAATCTCGACGGTCTTCAGACTTAAGAAAGAGTCGTTTCGTACCACCAACTTTGCCAAGTTCGCCGAACTGGCTGCTTGATGATGGAATTCGTCGCTCGCCACTAGCGAGTCTGACCTTCTCCTTGACACTTGCGACCCAGGCTTTATTCTCCTCGCTCATCTCGACCTTCTTGCCTGTAGGTCCTGCAAGTCCAAGGAAAGAACTGTCGTCGTCTTTCCAGCTGTAGGAGTTTGATCTTGACCGCTGGAACACTTCCGAAAACGAGCCCTCATCACCAGGCGATGGTTCATTGCCGGGTGTTCGAAGGTTGAACTGTGGTGCTTCGCTACCCATGGCACCAGCACTCCGTCGAGTCTTACGGACGGAGAGGGGAGACATAGGAGACGTCTCTACTGCAGACTGAGACCGACCACCTGGGCTTGAACCCACATTGGATTTTCGCGCACCAGGGGATTCTGGGAGAACTTCGACCTTGGCATTGGCTGCGGCAGATCGGCGTTTGTGATGGCTGGCATAATCTTTGAGGTATTCGCCAAGATCTGCCCATCCACCACCCACGCGAACCATGACACGTTCACCCTGCTCACCAACGCAGCGGATGAAGAGCTTGATTGGGGCCTCGCCAGTTGATCGTGACAGATGGTAAATCTTAATCTCATGATTGCCACGGTGTCGCACCCTTGTGTTCTTTGCAGGGGATAGAGTGAAAGAAGGCGTGCCGGCTCTAGAGGAAATACTCGAGGTGCTTCTCTTGAACGGCTCTACAGAAGGCCTCTTCCTGATACGTGGTAGTTGCAAGTCGGGGGGGTTCAGGTTGACCCTTGATGATTCGGTTGTCAGTTTGATCTTAGCTGGTATGGAGTCGATGATTTGACTGATCTGCTGCTGCATGTGCTGATCAGCAACACTGTTTCGTCGATCAACGACCGTGGAATACTCGGAGATGGAAAAGGAGTCGTCGAAGTCTTCAGTAAAAGAGTCCTCCATTTGCATGCCGGACATGTCGAGATCATCCATGTTCCGATATGATGGCAACAGAGGGGAAGGTGCTAATGATGATTGACGGGAATCGGCGGATGGCATAGGGGGAGAGCTAGGCGGACTAGCCTGCATGTATTCTGATTCATGGATCCGGGTCCTAGGGAGATCAGGAGAAGCAGAAACCTCAGGGAGGTCACTAGACAGGCCATAGAAATAGCTTGATGAACGACGGGTGGCAGCAAGCCTGTCGCTCTGCTGCCTGGGTAGGGGTAGTGGACGAAGGGGCGGTAGTTCAGGAGAAACATCCCGGTCGAAAGCATGTGAGTAGCCGCGGTTAGGTGTCTTGTTTGGTGTCTTGTTTGGCGTCTTAGGTGTCTGGGACATCATTGCTGAGAAATCGAAATCATGCTCGATGCTTGGTGTAGGTGCATAAGGAGTAGCTGGCACGAAATCTCTCGTACTATCGAAGGTTTCGCTGTCATCCTGAGTTTCGTCGACTTCTTCAATGGGAAGAAACGGCAAGTTGCCAGGTTCACTCTCAGGCGACGAGTCTCTCCTGTACCACTCTGGCACAACAGTCTCAGACTCAGAGATTCCTGAAGACACCCTAGGTTTTGTAGGTTCAGTGGTTGATGTGCTGGAGCTGACAGATGGCTCGATCTTGGGTGGTAGGAGGAGGGGGATGGATGCAACACCGGTGTCGGATTCGATAGAGTGTTCGTCATCGTCGCTAGACTCATTGTTGATCGGGCTGTCACCAGTCGTAGGGATCCCTTTGACTGGTGAAGGAGACCGAGGAGGTTCTGCTGGTGGTGCAGCTGCGGCAGCCTTTTCGGTTTCTCTTATCTTCCTCTCACAGACAACAGCCCAGTCACCATAATTCGACTCCACAGCTTCCATACGATCCAGCCAGTCTGAGGGTAGCGTATCGGGCAATCCCTCCAAGCAATCGAGTAGATAATCAAGTGATCGACCTGGGCGTACGATCAATTGCTCGAGGTGCTCCCTCATCACATCAAACGTCTTTCTCTCAAGTATCGAGGCTTTTGGGGGCGTTTTCGGGTCTGTTTCAGGTGCATCTTTCGGGGGCAAGGAGATAGCCTTAAAGGCGGATTCAAGAGCAACTTCGGCATCCTCAATGGCAAGTAGAAGAGTTGGGACGCGGTTCAAGGCGCAGAGTCGTACGTTCCAAATGTGCAACAGGCGTGTTAGCTTGTTTAGAATAGGCAGAGCATGTAAAACGATCGCAGTGATCACGGCTGTGTGATCCCGCATCCGTCCGTAGCTGGAACGGGACAGCTGACCGACTTCAGTAAATTCAGAGAGCGGTGTTCCTGGCCTAGACAAAGGAAGGATGTGGTTGTTAAGAACATTTGCCTTGATATCCTCAATATCAAGACTAGCCAAATCGCTCTGGATTTGAGCCAGTCTCCGTTCATACTTCGCAACATCTCGAGCGAGAAAGCTCCCCATCCACTGATCTTCTCCCTCCTCGGGTATATTGAGCTGCATTGATCTTCTTTTAAGCTCTTTGTTACTGGGCATCAAGAATCCAGCAGGTCCTGGCTCGGAGGGCCACGGCCAGGATTGTAGTTCGATAAACCATCCCCAAATAGTGTTGGACGCAATGGCTGTACGCATGGTAAACTCTCGTTCGGTAGCAGAAGAATTGTCTAGGGATGCCCGCAGGGCACCCGTAGCGGTGTTGAGCGCATCGACGACAGTGCGCGGGCCGAGATTGGCAAGAATATCATCGGAAAGTCGGTTTCTCGGGGGCGGCGAGATGGCGGTGGAATGGCGCGCGTGCCTGACGACTTGGGCGGGTGTTTCGCTCATGGTTATTATCCAGCAGATAGACAGACTTGAGTCGGGTGGATGGATCGTAGAATCATGATCTGTCTAGGAGCCTGGGGACAGGTAAATAGGGTGGGGATGAGTGATGATTTTGATGCCCATGTCGAACAAGATGTGTCAGGAATTAACGTCGTCAGATTGGGTCGCCGTCAAATCGTAAATCGAAAGTCTTTGTGATGTTTTCTTCAATAGCTCAGTGTCACGTTGAGCTCCTTTGTTCAATGGAGGAAAGATATCATGGGGCGTTGGAAGATGGCTGAAGTTTAGAGACTTGAAGATATTGGCACAAGGTACGGACGGTTGCGCAAATCGGAGGTTGAAAGCCAGTTCCAGAAGTAAAAAAGTGAAAGAAGAAGTGATGTCAGGGCGGGCCGGTAGGGTGAAGGAGCGACAAAGAGAGCCTCTATAGGGCCTCTCTAGGAGTTGAAAGAAGCGAAGCAATCGCCAAATTTGAGGTGGCGGTCAAAGGATGTCGGATGCAAAGTAGAATAAAGTAGAGGTGAGGTCTGAAGTTGGAGCTCCAGGCCTAGGTGCAGGTGCAGGTCCCAGTGGAGGTTTCCAGTGGAGGGAGGTTCCTTGTGTGGACGGCAGAGGGCGGGCCACGTCGCGGTCGGTCGCGCTGCGTGGAGTCGTGGATCCTCCAGGTCAGGCCTGTAATAAATGAGGTTTACAGCAAAAAATCGTGTTTAGCGCCGTGGTTAAATTACACCAGCGCCTGGCTCGTCACCCGCGATTCGTATAACGCAGAAAAAAGAAAAGAGAGGAAGGGCCAAAGTCCCAAGTCCAATAGTGGTGGTCGATTTGTATCGAATGTCCCGTGCGCAAACTAGTAGAAAAGGACAGACAGTTTCGGACAAGTCTTTTGTCAATTTGACGTCGTCGATGATGGTTTGACGCAATGGCCGGATCCGGTCAAGACTTGGGTTATTTGGAGAAGATGGAGAATCGAAAGAATGGAAGAATGCACAGCTAATCGGTAAGAGGTATAAAAAAAGGAGTGTGCTGAAAACGAAAAGCTGGTGTTGAGCTTTTGGGAGCTGGCGACCAATCTACTCAAAAGGGGGGGGGGAGATAAAAGTCTTAGGGAAGATGTAGAGGTAGGGAGAGAAAGAAGGATAATTGACGTATCAGGTATAAGAAGCAGATGCCAAGGATACAAAGAATAATAACCATAGTCGCAGGATAGATGTCAAAGGAGAAAAAGAAAGAGTGCGCCAAAGATACCGTATGATTTGGTACAGACGGGTTGTAAGGAGGAAGAAATGAGCTCTCACCAGATGAATAGCTCTAAGGTACGTAGACATATCAGACTACCCTAGCACTCCTAGCTAACTTACCTCACCTTACCTTAGCTACTACGGAGTAAATAACAGATGATGAGATATTCTAATCAAAGAAGAACCCCTCCGCTTCGCCTCACCTGGTCTCGTCTACGCCCCCCATAATCTCAAATTCCTCCACTCTCAGACTTATGAAAGCCAAGCCCTGACTAACGAGCCTTCCCAAACCTTGTGCTCGGTGCCAAAATGGAACATCAACGGGAGACGACAATCTATTTTGATACGTACGGCAGAGGCTGGCCCATCAACCGAACGAAGATGGGACTCGGATATTGATATTAGCTTGATTGCCCTGTACGACACGACCAGGATCTTTGAATTAGATCGATATAAACCTTGTCCGCTTTCAACATCTTCAACGATGGTTTTTTTTGTTTGCTTCTGTGTCTGTCTGTCTGTCTACGCAATAGCTTAGCACATGTGTAGGTGTCCATATTGTCCCAAGACAAAGAAAGGGGCTATGTGAACACTAAGAAATAATTCAATAGATATACCCATTCCGCAAGCAGCCACTTCTTCATCTGGCCCATTCTGTCTCTCAGTTGCCAATTTCTCATGATCATCAGACCCCCCTGTCAATCATCACCCTAGCAGCCGTCATGATAATTAATTAAAGTCAACAAACACACTAGGCCATGCTCAATGATCACGCAAAAGTCATCCAACTACTCCGTAAACAGCTGTATTTCACGTATTCCTCCTCACTACTCCGTACTACCTACTATAACTCTCAATCGTATCCTATTTGCTGCGGTCCAAGCATGCTTCTCACTAAGAACATCCCCCTACTTCGTTGCTGAACCCTGGACATGCTCCACTGCAAGGATGGTCCCCTCTAGTAAGACATTCACATGTTTGCGCTTCTGCGCTGCTCAAGCACAGCACAGGGCAACGAATTTCGAGGCGTGCCTAGATCTTACCACAGGGATGAAACTGAGACATTGCAATAGATAGCCGGGTGACCGCGTTGGTAAGCAGCCAAGACGTGGGGGTTGTGAAACACATAGAGTGAACAGAAGATGGGTCTGACTTAGCTTAGAGATCGTCAATCTCGTGACAGCTTCATGCAAATCATCTCATGTAAGTCATTGGCTTCTTCAGTTGAGTAAATAGACAAGTTCCAGGCTCTGAGCGCATGTCCTGATATAGCACCAATTATCAACTCATGAGCCGTTTACAATGAAGTCTGTCCCAAACCGTTACATTCTATCTCATGCTATGTCTCAACCATCCACTCCAGCACATCTCCTCAGTCTCACATCACATGGAAAACTCCCAACGGTTAAAATATTCACTTTTGTGATCCATTGATCTACCTAAATATCCTAAGAAGGCGACAAGAAAGACCGCCAGAAAACAACGACCTTTAAGCCCTTGCAGGCGCCTCTTCCCCATCTGTACGTGATATTCCAACGCCAAAAAGATCAATTGTGTTCTCATCAACAATCATGCCAAGCGTTACTTTTTCTCAATGCCATGGGGAACATCAACCAGTTCCAAAATAATCCGTTCGTCCCATGTCCATGTGAAGGAAGATGCAAAAATTGCGCCACCCGGAGTCAAAGTCCGCGCGCTCAAACGCCCCTGTCTCCAATGCAGACATGTACACCAGGTAACACACAGAAGGTAAACAAATGCAAGGCCCCCATCCCAAAAAGCAAATCGTTCAATCAAGGTTATGTAGCAGTGGGGTGATAGTAGTATTCACGCTCTAAGCCGATGCATGAATTTCGCGGGTTTCATTCTGACGGGATGCATCAGCTTCGGCGTTGATGGCCCAAGTCAGTGCTTGCTCAGCAGACATAGTAGGTTCATCGACACCCAGGACGCCAGCAATCAAGTTATCGTCCTGATTGTTGACACCCTCGGGAGGGAATTGGAGCCACTGGTCAACGTCAAAGTCGGTTCCGGCCACAGCGTTCCAGTCGAACTCGTCGTGGCCCTGCATGAAATCGAGGTCCATGTTGCCGACCTCAAGCTGAATCTCCTCAGAGCCAGCACTGACGCTTGGCGTCAAGCCGGTAGCGGGAGAATCCATCTCTGTTTGAGGTGGCGAGTGTGTGGGCATCTCTAGAGCCGCAGCGTTGACAGTGTTTGGTGGCATCATGGTAGGTGCTGCCACTGGTTGAGGCTCCTTGGGCCTCTCGTTGAACAGAGACTCTGAGGCGGTCATGTATGGCGCGTTCTCAGGCGGCGGTGTCTGGGCGCTGAACTCGATAGGTACTCGCTTCATCATGGCCAAAGTCGAAGGAGCAACGCTGGAGTTGATATCAATGGCGGCCTTGCGCAGAGCAGCGTCAAGGAAACCAGTTGCGTAGTCGGCAGCAGCATAAACCTCTCTGAGTTTCTCCATCACCCTCATGCATTGGCGGAATCCTCGTGTAGCGCGTTCCCGAGCCTGAGGTGTAGGGTTCTTCATCTCAAGGAGATGGATAATCATGGCAGGCAGGATAACCGTAACACCAGTTGTTGGCAGGAATCGCTCCAGACGGTATTGGTGAAGCTCTGTAGCCATCCGAGTAATGTGCATCGCTGCATCGCGGACTCGAAGTCGAGACATGTCCTGGACTTGTCGCGATGTTGTCGGGGCCTGGAGAGGCGATGAAGGCAAGAATTGAGGACGGTGTAGTGCCGATATCGTGGTGTAGTAAACCATATGTAGAAGTGTTCGCTGCACAGCTACTGTCGATCGTCCATCCTTGACGTCCAAGGGTGTCAGTGTGCGATATTGGCAGCAGGCTGGCAGCGACTCAGCCCACGCCATGAGTTCGTGGTCTACCTCAGTAACACTCTCAACGTTATCTAACTGCTTATTAGGGAAGAGCATCATGGTACTGTTAGTCGTGTTTTCAGGCTTCATCTTATCGCGGATGAGGACTGAATATTGTGCCTTGAGCATACGGCTGATGCATACGCAGAGCTGTGCCTTGGCAATACACATAATAGCCAGCTCTCGCTGCATATCGAGGTTGCGGACCAATGTGCAACTGGCGGGGATGATGGTGTTGCTCTCGGGGAGAACCTCGATTTCGAAGTCGCTCTCCTCAAGCATGGGCACGTCAAAGTCCTCATCCTTGATACGTGTGGGACGTCGCATGCCGAGGGCGATTAGACGGTCTCGCATGAAGCATGACCACCATATTCGTTTCCACAGCTTTTGCTTCGCTGGAGCCATGCTCGTGGATCCGGGGTTACGGTGAAGACCGATGGTGTGTGCCAGTGAGATGGCTACACCCATCCAGTGCCATGTGTCTTTCTGATCATCTGGTGTCTCGTACCAGTATGTCATCAAAAGAAGGGCTTGTACAAGGACAAGGCGGTCTGACTCGTAATCAAAGTCGTAGAGTAACTAGTAGGAGGTTAGCCTAAGCCATTTCACGTGCTTGGAGTCGTTACTCACCCTTGTCTTTTGGAAGAAGGATTTGCGGGCTGCTTTTCGGGTTGTGTAACCACCCTCGCGGAGGTACTTCATATCGACAAAGGCTGACGCTGCAAACATGACGGCCTGGTAAAGAAACAGACTAGTCTGACCATTCTGACCATCGCGACTGCTGATAACGCCAAGAAAGCTATTCAGGTCCATAAGCGGCATGTATGGGTGCACATATTCGACGTAAGCCTGGAGGAGGGCATTCTGCAGTGGCAGTGTGGGCACAGAGAGTGCACCCTTGACCTTGAGGTAATCGACATCTTCAGGAGCGATCTTATTCGGTAGAGGTCGCAAGAAAGCAGGGAATTGAAGCGGTGTCGTCTCCTTTTCCTCCAAAGAACCGAGTAGTTGAGTGGTGCGGAGCGTATCGAAGAAGTTGCTGTCCGGGATGATACTGGACCATGAGGAGCGATGAGCGTTAGATTCCACAGACTGCACCTTGTTCAATGACGTCGAGTCTCGGCGGTAGCCAGAACGTTGGTCTAAGTCTCGTGGTCAGCCAAAATTCGGTTGCATTTGTCAAACATGTTGTGGAATTTCCATGTGATCAAGCACAAGCAAAAGCACAAGCATGCAGTGTAAGCCCCGTGGTGGGGTGCATGAAGAAAGCGGGACCAGGGGGCGGCTCAAAAATGCGGAGAACGGACATATTCCCCCAAAAGAAGAAGCTGTGGCCAGCCAATCGAAAGGGGCTTTTTGCCAGTAACGCACAGAAAATTGCAGGTGGTCAAAAAAAACTTACAGATCATGTGAGGGACGTGGCTGTCGAGTGCGGAACTGTTCAGGAATGAACTAGGGGCGTCGATGCTGCTCGTTGAAATCGCTGAGCCACTGCTTGGTCGTCGAAAGTCGGCAGTGCTCATGCCAGCACTGGGGATTTTGCTTGGGCCTGTGGGATTGGGATTGCTGTCTGTTGTTGTTTTGCAGCGCAATTGAGCTTCTGTGGAGACGGATTGACCTGCGGTGCTGGCCGTGTAGAGATTCTTCCTGCAAGTGGCTTTGTTAGCAACGCAAAGCAAATTCAACGTAACCATCCCCGTTTGACCGTTCTTGCATGACGCATGGCCATTGAGCTCCAGTTAAACCGGCGACCGGAAAAAGGGGCCGGAATGGAGTCAATCGATATACGAATTGGGAGTCGCGGAGCCTACTCACTTTCGCCTGCGGCTTTCTTGCACAACACACTGCCTCATTGTCAGTTACTGCTTAAAATTCATCGCACTTATCGACTCTAGCGGTCAATAGCTCGGGGACGTGGAATCGTACCTCGACGTTATCCCAGCGACAGTTTCCGCAAGGAGCTCCCTCAACCACATCGCATCGGACCTTTCGTGCTCGACATGACACGCAAGCACGTGCAGCGCGTCGCTTTGTGATCTTTTCAGGTTGCTCTGAGTCGCCAGAGGGAGAGGAGCGCTTCTTGCTGTTCTTTTCGGTGGCATTTCTTGCCGATGATGTTGGTGATGGCGGCGCGGCTGCGCCTTGTGATGATTCTGTTTGCATTGCCATGGCTATGATTATGTCTGGTTTTGAGAAAAGTGAATTGTGCGGCTGTCAAACTGCAGACCGACAATCTGGCTATGTCGTCTGTCAAAGCGTTTTGAGATGGAGAATCGTGGTATGGATGGCCAATGCTTTTGTTTGAATATGATCGGATATGGCGGGACTAGAGGTGATGAATATCGAAGGTATGAATCATTGAAGAATCCGAATTGATCAAATGCGAGCGGTAGAGTGGAGAGTTGAGATTGATTTCAAAAGATTTGAGTAGTTCTTGGAACAGGTTAAAATGAGTATGAATATATCGCCGTGACAAATCCTGTCGTCACCGTCTGTTGTATTTGGCTGAGAGGAGAGTGGAGAGTTTAGATGAGACTGGCCGAGGCTCAAATATCGACCTTGAGTGTATGAGATGTAAATCCTTCAATCCCTCGTGGGTATGATCTGAGATGAACAAGAGACAGAGACAAAGACAAAGACAAAGACAAAAGACACACCAACAACCTCGAGTCTTGTGGAAGCAGAAGTTTAAAGGCCAAGGGGATGGAAATCCGGGGACGGGCAGGTGGGGGGTGTGGATGGTTATTATATTCTCATAGCTAACGTTAGAGCCCATCCCATGTTTAACTTAGTCACGGAGCGGGACAAAATGCATTGATCGATGGGGGAAAGTAACTGCAACACAACAGTAACAGCAGCAGCATCAGCAGCAAGAAAATGGCCAAAAGTGGAGGGGGAGGGCGTGGCACTTTGTAACGAGGCATTTGAGGGTCGATGGCTTTTTCGCTGTGAGGGAGAGAGAGGGTGGGCCTAGTAAAGCCGCAAGGTGAACCTGGATGATGGATAATTTAGGCGGGGACCTACTGTACTGTTACCCAAGCAGGCCAAGCTGTTCTCTTTTGCTTCAACAAGTCTGGAGGTGGGCACCGTGACATTGGGGTGCGTGCGTGTGGGGATTCGGGATTCTATCGGTGATGATGTTGCAGTATGACCAAGCTGTGCAGTCAGTTGCAATGGTTGTGAATGTGAGTGCAACTGAGTGATAAGCCAAGTAATGGATATTTAAACATATGAAGTCTGAATGGATCAATATATTCTATCGCAATCAGTTGACGTGAGCTCTCAACTTTTGTCTCCATGGTCGAGCATATTATGGCTGGCCCTTTTTGTTCTGATCTAAACCCTTGTATTTATAATAGTTGATGTCTTGTTGGCCTCAATGAGCCTAGCTAATCAACACTGAAATTGCACTCATGCTTTGCAATATTGACTGCTCTCTCAAACAATCGTCAGTCCATGCCCCAGAACCTCAAGAAACTATATAGATGAAATATCATAACAAATATCATGTCAGAATACAATTTTGTGTGCAATTCCTTGTCTCCCTTCCCTTTTTACTCTCACATTCAATCAGCCACCAGGGCTTCGAGACCGCAGCCTCTTGGCGTTGGCGGGACCAGCTGCAAGTCTCTTTCTTGAGCCATGCCACCGTGGTCCGGGGCTTAGCGTTTAAATCATGCCAGGTCGGGGCGGACACGACCGGGGAAACCTTGGATCGCAGAAATGAACCCTGATACTGTTCTCCTCAGCAAGATCCAGAAATGCCATCGCTGGATATAGATAAACAAGGTGGTTTCCTTGCTACAAATATCTGGGGTAACAAGATTCAGCGTCGCTAACGCCTCCCCCCCTCCCAGGAGATGCCGCCTCCACGCGAGAATGGGTGCTCCCACACCGGCAGTCGTGGAAAGGGCTGATAACTTTAATAGAATATTAGATGGCAGCTAATACCAATGGCGGAGAGATCGCCAGCATCGATACAAGTTGCCATGTTTTTGGGATCTCTAGATTCAGTAATAAATTGAGACCCTGCGACCCAGGGAACGGGATAAGGTGACGCTGACGCTGACGCCATTTTGCTTGGTATTAGTGATGTTCGCCGCAACATAATCACATGCTGGTGGTGGTGGTGATATTATATGGACATGCCAAGGGACAAAGACAAGCGAAGGAGTTGACACATGGCCCAAGCCACTGTCAGACTTTGCCGTTGAAAATATTTCACTATGATTATCTCGTGTAAGACATAAAACTTCTCCAAACATTACCCCGACTTGGAGTGAGACAGTATCTAGCCTGTGTACCCACATTGCTGTCCTTCATATTTCATGATGTGCCCATATACTGCGGATATATTAAAATAAAAACGAGAGCATCTCCCCACATTCAGTCTCGTAAGTACAGTATAGGGCATGCATATACAACCAATAGTTCCAGCCCTAAGTGCAATACACAAATACAGATACACAGGTATTATGTATACCGCTGTTTGTCTGCTTTCTTTAATCTCCTTGATCAAGACCTGACCTGCCGTCCCCAGCATCCGGTCCCAGTTGCCCGATTTTGTCGTTTCCCGATCCCAGCTTGCGTTCCTTCTCCCCCACAGTTTGTCCCAGTTGCAGATGTGGAGAAGCCAATCACCGACCGTCGTTGTCCCCCCTCGTCTAGCTCGTCTTAATCGAGTCAGCCGGTCCCCCCCAGAAAAGAGAGGAAAAACCCAGGGTTGGGGCGTGTGGGTTCTGGAACTGGGAAATGTTGGGTTTATTGGCGCAGACGCAGACATCACGAGGCGCGCCGCAAACGCAGAACTGCGGCCTGTGTGAAAAAAAATGAAGAGGAAGGAAGGCTCATGGAATTTCCGTGGCAGCCACATGATGAGAGCAATTCTCTTCTCTTCTATTCTTTCCCTTTTCGTCATTGACTTCACAGAGTATATGTGAGAGTATATTAACTCTTTTTAATACATCATTGACTCCAAATATTATTGGCAGTACGTACTCTGTAGATAAAAGACCGCTCTTCTCCCCGTGCGGAGGAGGGTGTACCCCAGAGTTACTAGGGCCCTCTGGTTCGCAAGCTCAATTGCTGTGGTCCTTGCCAAGTTCCTTTTTGGGGCTGTCCCCGCTGCTAGACCTGGATTATCCCCCTCACAAGTGCCCATCATGAAGTTTACCAAAGCTTTTGCTCTAGCCCCACACTCTAAGGAATTACAATTGATAATCTTCTTACTATTGAATCTATGTGCAGTTCATCTCGATTTACTCGATCAAAATGAAGTAAAGGAAAGTAAAAAAAGATATGGCGCTCTTGTCAAAACATAAAGCGTCAGGTGCTTGCCTGTCCCTTTAGTCCGGCGCATTCTCTGTAACAAGGATAAAATCTGGGCATGCTTTGAACCAATCACTTCGCGTTTACTCCAACTACGTCAGACACCTCAGCCAATCAAGGGGATTATTCGGCTATGTTCGGCTATTCAACTGTCCAAGCCAAAGATCATCCTTGATGGGGTGTCTTACGTCGACGAATCACGACGCTGTGAAATCTCTGTCGAAACTCGATTTCCACTTACACACACTGGCATACCAAGAGTTGCTTTGGGGTGTGAGCGTCAACGGAAGACAAACACCGCTCATGAATACAAGATGGGTTCCAATAGTGCATACGGATTCTCAACGGGTCGCTCCGGGCTGATAAAAACGTTCCGTTCTAAAACGTTTTTATTTTATTTTATGTTTAGTATTTGGTGCGGAATGGATTCGGAATGATGCGAGCATGTCTTAAACTCAATTTATTCCTACCAATATTCCACGGAAAGCAGCCGACAGTTGTTCTCAAGCAAGTCTCGAATATTCACACCCACGAGAAAAAGCAACGAAAAATACAACCCAAGACCCTTGAAAGTCTTTGATCGATGCTGCATGTTCACATTACACGTACGCGTTCGCATGATCATGCAAGCAGGTACAGCTTACAACAGTAACTGACAAGACACACAAAATGAAGCTCTATGAACCTTACACTTATCATCTCTAATTGACGCCGCACCGTTTTGGTGAACCTTCACCGTGTTTATCAAGGTCAGGCGGGAAGGGAAGGGTGCAGCATCTAAAAAAGCTCAGTGGGGACGGAGAATCACTTTGTGTGTGACCGCCTCGGAATTTTCGATCGAGTAAAGCAAGGTGAAGGACGGGCCCAATTTGGGGAAACGAGCTAGTAAAGGTGAGACGTCAGGTCAGGGATTCTGCAGAAAAGACATCGCGATGTAAATCAATCACCGAGAGAAAGCTCAGCGTCAGCATCAGAAGTAGCCTCAGCGGAGATCAGCCCGCAGTGGGGACCCTTCCGGCTCCGGTGCGTCCGGTCTCGAGATCACCTCCCCCCATCGGCCATATCCCGAGCCCACCGGAATTGAAGGGGGGCGGTAAAACACATCCGGGTCATGTTTGGCCCAATCGTGAGCCCTGGGGCCCAAGGTGAACCTCAAGGGGAGTCTGTTAGCAGTTAGCTGTCCCTTCTCCATGGGGTGTAAGTGGGCCATGAGCCTCGTGCCGGTCGAAGCCATTCTTTGATGCAGTCTGCAGTCTGCAGATGCAGGCAGAGACAGGGCTGTGTTCAACAATGACCGGCCCTGACTATTGACCTTCTGGACCGGCTTGAATAATCATAATCAACACTGGTTCTTTTGAACCATACTCCCGCTTTGTTACAGCAAATCTGCAGCAACCAGGTCAGAGGTAGTGGTGTGGCCGATCTCCCGCCCTTGTTTATGAACCACTTATAAAATCGACGATCCGATGACCCAAGTCAACATGCCAGAAATTGTGTTAATAATACACCTTGATAAACGAATAGAGATCTTCAGAGTCTGAGGTCAATCATCTTGAGCTATGGCCACTTTCTAATGATATCACTCCCTCCGACTCCAAAGCCTCGGCACTTTCGGACAATTCTTTCTACACTCCCCAACAAATATTCAAGAATTGATATATCAAGAACCACCTCACTGTCGTGCTGGGCCTTTCAATAATCCCCACTACGGAACATTTCAAGGATGGGTTCATGCGTCTGATCCGGACCAGGAACAGGCTTTGACTGTAGAAGCTGAGAGCTGGTGTATCTTTGTCGTTTAAGACATGCCCCATTGTGCCATCATTAATACGTAAACTGCCCTCGCCTCGATTCAAGAGTTGAAAGGTGTCCGAGCGAATGTTCCGTGACACAATGTCGATCGCCGATTGCAAAGGTAGCATTACCTCGAGGTTCAGCCTTTCGGGCCATGTCTGTCTTCTTCTCTGTGGTTCGAGAGCATACCAAGACTTTAAGAGATGCAGGCCACTGCATGCTACCCCGACCTCTGGTCACTGTCTTGTGAAAGAGAAGCCAAAAGCTTCCATGCATTGCTTGTAGAAACCAACGCCCACTTCAACTTTCCCGTGTCCTCCGGCGTCAAATACCGAAAACTGGGTCTCCGGCTCCGAGGTGGACTCTTTCACCTCCAGCGATCCTCACACCCTAATACCACAAACCTCCAAATGCCGTTGAAGAAAAAGAAGATTGACAAGAGAATCGAAGCCGCAGTAAACAAAACCAAATCCTTGCTCGTTGAGAATCATCCTCCACTCACACTCACACTCACACTCACCAACGGCACAAATAGCTTCCTCTGCTAGAAATGTCTCAATTCTTATTAATGTCCTTCCTTGTAAAACAGCGCCGTGACACTGCATTTTGCATTTTGCATTTTGCATATGTAAGGTAGGCATGGATGCTCCCCCCCTTGCTCGGCTTTGGCTTTTTGAGCAAACGCCAAACCCCGATCTTCCGTGAGCTCTGGGCTCGGCTACCGACGTCCTGAAGCGGCTATCAACCGAAACCTCGCTCCCATCTTACGACCTTCTGAGCCTGTACTAGGAGAACAAAAGAACCACCTGCCCCCCAACAATTTTCCTGCACAGTTTTTACCATCGCGATCCCCGTTGGCCCTGGTCCCCAAGTGGTGCCCTTGCCTTGGTCTTTTTGGTGTTTCTCTGGCTGTGCCTCAACTCATTTTTCTATCTTTCAATGCCTCAATATGGATACCGGATGGCATCGCTTCATTGGATGATATGCTCCTCTCACGCTTTCGGACATCAATGTGCGGAGGGGAACGGGCCAACGACCTCTTTCAACTTTTGGTTCAAACTCCTTTCCCTAGAAACGGCACAACTCAGACTTCTAGACATTTCGAGTACAGTTCTTACAGCTCTTGTCGCCCTTCACTTTCACAATTATCGTTGGAACAACATCAGGAAGCCAAGTTGGCACCCTGAGGACCATCCGGCAACACATCGCGTTTCTCACCTACTGCCCGACAGCTGGCTTGTTGTTTGACGTGACGAGGCCATTGAAAAGGCAGATCCATCATATACACACAATGGCTTGACGTCAATTTCAGCAGCAACTGGACAAACTCATATTTGCACAGCATTGACGATACCTCTGGAGGACATTATGATACATCAACCATGTTCACCCGCCCGCCTATGGTAGGACAGTCCAAGACTACCGGTCTCAAGACTGATGTGTTCTCATCATGGCAAGATCGAGCATTTCACGCCTTCATACGATAACCTTCTGCTCATGGGCCCATCACTGGACAGTTCATCAGATTTGTCGACGGCTCTCACTACTCAAATGACTCGTTTCTTACAGCAGAAACACAAGATGAGCCTTATTGATGGAATTCAGTGGACATTCGCAGGTCCCACAGACCGCCCAGCCAGTACTCAAAAAGACTTGAGCCAAGACCTGATGGGTTTACAACAATCACTGGCAACACATCATGAAGTCATGATATTCAAGGAGACAAGGTTTTAGAGTCAAGAACTGTTTCCTGTTCTATTTGCTGGCATGTGCAGTCTTCTTCCGTCTCTTCTTTTAGTTCCCCTCTATACCCGTCCGATCTGGTTCTTGCCAGATGAAACCAAAAATTAAATAGCCGTTAACGCGTCAAGCAGATTATGAAAAACAAAAAAAGCCTATTACTGAGGCTCGCTCAACAAAATCCCGATGGCCACAGGCCATGGCATGTGGCATGACATAACATGGCAACAAGAGTTCCCTCAGCTGATTTGCGACATGGAAGTCCTTTCAAATCAGTTGAGGGGCAGTAAACTCAAGCCACCCAAGTACCGCAATCGTTTGCAAGCACAATCCCAACGACGAGCACTTCATGGTCGAGAATTGCACCTTGTCCTTCCCCAAACCCTCAACAATCATGGTTGTTAATCATACACAAGTGTGCACATGATTACAACTTAGCATCGGCAAAGCAAAGGGGGTTGTAGATGTGCTGCTTGATGTAGCTGGTGAGGGCAACATCACCCCACTCCTCCCACTCAGCCCATTGAGCATCAGAGACCTCAGAGACTCCAGCACGTCGGGCAGCCTTCATGACCTCGCGGGCAACGATGACACTAGCATCACGGACACGCTCAATGCGGGGGTAGATGAGACCCTTGTGGACCTCATCAGCATTTAGAGAGCCAGCCAGAGCGGCGGCAGAGGTGTAGACCATCTCATCAGTGATGCGAGAAGCCTTAGCAAGGATGGCACCAAGACCCAGACCAGGGAAGATGTAAACATTGTTACCCTGGTTGGGGTGGTAGATGGTGTGGTGAGTCTCATCACCAAACTTGGCCTTAACTGGGTTGAAAGGAGAGCCAGAGGCAAACAGGACAGTACCCTCGGTCCACTCAATAGCCTGCTCGAATGTGCATTCGGCCTTGGTGAGAGGGTTGCTGAGAGGGAAAAGGATGGGGCGGCGTTCAAGGCCACCCTCCTGGACAGAGCTCTTGAGAGCACGGACAACGGGCTCAGTGAAGACGCCAAAGGTGGCGGTGAGACCAACGAGAGCGCTGGGCTTGACGTACTCAATGACCTCCTCGAGAGTACGGAACTGATGGCCGTTGTTATCAATTCGGGCGAAGTACTTCTTGTGCTCAGCCAGACGGTCACCACGGTCCCTGGTGACAAGACCCTTGGTGTCAACAAGCCAGAACTTCTCACGGGCGGCGGCCTCGCTCAAGCCACGGCGAGTGTAGTACTCAACGAGCTGCTTAGCAACACCGACACCAGCAGAGCCAGCACCCATGAAGACAAGGCGCTGGTCCTCGAGAGGAACACCGGACTGCTCAACAGCACCAATGTATCCACCCAAGACGACGGCACCGGTTCCCTGGATATCATCGTTCTGTTGATAACATATTAGCGAGGTACGGTAATAACTTTCTTCGGTTCACTTACGAAGCATCGGTACTGGTTTCGGTAACGCTCAAGGTAACCGAAAGCCTTCTCACTGTCGAAATCCTCGAATTGAACAACCATGTTGGGGAACACCTCACGAGCGGCCTCCATGAACTCGTCCATGAAAGCCTGCTGGTCAGCGTATGAGGGGCGCTTTTGTCGCAGACCAAGGTAGAAAGGATCGTTCAGGTTCTCCTCGTTGTTGGTACCACAGTCAAGGACGATGGGGAGAGTCTTGGAGGGGTGGATACCGGCAGCGCCAGTGTAAAGGGCGAGCTTTCCGATCTGGGCAACTAATTAGCAAACATTCTAAAGGCGAGCTTGCGATCAACTTACAGAAATACCGACACCGTTGATACCGAGATCACCGAGACCCAGAATACGAGAACCGTCAGTAATAACGCAAATCTCGGGATCCTGGCAAGGCCAGTTTTGAAGCATGGCACGAATTGACTTTCGCTGCTTGATGGAGATGTACAGAGCCTCAGGGCGGGTGTAGATGCTTGAGTACTGCAGGCAGACGTCGCCGATTGTGGGGGTATAGACGAGGGGCATGAGCTCTCGGACGTTGTCAATCAGGAGACGGTAGAAAAGGTCGGTATTTTGGTCCTTGATGGTGGACAGGTAAAGGTACTTGTCAATGGGTGTCTGGCGGGTCTGAATCATCTTCATGGCTCGGGCGCATTGAGTTTCGAAGCTCTCCATGGTGTGGGGGAGGAGACCAGTAAGGTTCTTGGAGGCACGCTCTTCGGGTGTAAAAGCAAGACCTGGAGAAACAATATCAGCAAGATGCAACAGGACGCGCATAGCAGGGAATGAAATCATGGGTCGCAACGGACACCTCCATGGTGCCATGATGGTGACAACAAGTGTTGTTACAATTTAGAAGGTGGAATCAGGCGACTTACCCTTGTTCCAGAGAGGTTCCCGGACAATCTGGTAGCCAGCGGCATTGGTCTCGTTGAGATATTCAGGTGTTCGTTCCTGCTTGACCTCGGCGTAATGGTCTTGGACGTAGCCACGATGTTGATCAAGGGCGGCCATCTTGATCTCTTTTTCGATCTTGGAAAGGTCGAAGGAAGACATTGTATTGGAGTCTGTAAGTCTTCGGCTGGACGTGGAGTGGTTAGATATATATATACGGACGAGAGGGTACGGAGGGACCCAGAGGTGGGGAGGGACATACGATGATGATGTTGTTGATGAGCGAGAGCGAGGTGTGGCAATGTCAGAGCTGGCGGTACTATGAAGAGACGAAGACGCCATGGACATGGACAGCAAAGTATGGGGTGATGAAGACGGAACGAAGGATGAATGGAAGAGCCTGGGGATCGGGAGACGAGGACGGCGATTATTAGTAGTCGCCGTGAGAGCAGCGGCTGGGGGAGTAACAGCAACAGCAGACGCAGATACGGAGCGCAAGGGGCCACTAGCGAAGAAAAGTCGGTTTAAGACCTTTTGGGCGGAACTGGGTCCCGAAGGCGAGGCCAGTGTCATGGTCGAGAGCGTTTGGGCCATGTTTGGTAATTGGTACCGTACAGAGTGTACCTCACAAGAGAAACTCGAGAGATACCGGAGTATGGGGGAGGAGAGTACAGGGGTAAGCTCGGGGACGGGGGTGGGAGTTATTGGGTGGTGTAGGGCAGACGAGACAGGACGGAAAGGGTAATGCTAATTGAATAAAGTCAAGGGATTTTTGATGCAAGTGCTGTTGCGACCGACTCTTGGCTAATGCTCTGTT